>CAWUFW010022762.1:0-88858 GCA_963921515.1 Calotriton arnoldi | reverse complement strand
GCGCCCGTCTCTCTGTCAGTTCTATTTCGGTGCTGACGATATTGACAGCTCTCTCCAGCATGCTATCAATAGTGGTAGTAGTGCGCAAACTAGGCGGGGCAGTGCGTTTGGACATCATCGATATTAACCGTGGTGATGTTTATCTAACTTTATATTGCTTACCACGTAGGGAGTCACAGATGGTAGGAAATAACAGGTCTCAGAGAGGTTGCCCAGCCCGGCCTCCTTCGGTCTCTGACGGGCTCAGACGGGCCCGCCCTTGGCCCGGGCTTTGCCCGCACGCGTCCCGCGCTGCGGGAGGCAGGTCAGGAATTTAAAGCACCGGCTGGCGCGAGCTATTGACGCGGCTCCTGTCACGATGCTGGATGGTCCTGGCAGTCCTCCCCCTGCGTGGTCAGCAACACGGGATGGCGGCGGTGATTTTAAGCAGCCACAAGAGATTTTTAGCAGCCACAAGCATCTCTGTACTGAGGAGACATTCCCAGCATGGATGAAGTTTAGTTATTTTCATTGCACATATTGTGCAACGTACCCTTTTCAGAGTGATGTACCCATGCTGGACAATAACATGCAGACAGGGTATGTGTGTAATTTTTTTTTATTGGCACACACCGTGATCATGGTCATTTTGCTATGAGATACATTGGAGGGGGACTGTCACAATGTGACGTGCTCAGTTGAAGAAATTGTTTATTATTCTGTCCCTTCGGGCAGTTCCTGCTGGATTTACTATGGGGTGTGCGCCACCTGCCTCATCTTCAGCATCATCCTGGTCGTCGTCCGGTGCAGCAGGCACTTGAATCCATGGAGCATTTGTGCGCACACATATATTGTGCAATACACAACATGCAAGGATGATTTTGTTGACCATTTTAGGGCTGTACAGCAGTCTGCCACCTGTGATGTCCAGGCAACGGAAACGTGACTTTAGCACACCAAATGTGCACTCCACAGTGGACAGGGTGCGTCTGTGGGCCGCATTATACTGCCTCTGGGCCTGGGTGGTGAGGTTTCGGAGGGGTGTCATCATCCACGGGCATAGTGCATATCCTTGGTCACCTGTAACATGTGATAGCAAGATGTTTACATTATTGGTTGTGCAGGCTGTGTTGTTGGTGTAGATGGTTTGGTGGTGTGTCATTTGTGTTCTGTTGGATTTCATGTTAGCCATGTGTTGCTTCGGACTGATTACAAGCATCACTGCGAATTAAATTGCCTCACTGTTGATACTCCCTTCCCCAAGCCTCATCAATTGTGTGTGCTGTGCGGTTGCATGACTGGCTCTTCTACCATCTATCGATGGCACTCATCCACCCTCCTCACAGTCAATGCCATGTGAACGTTGAAATGGCAATGGGCCACACCAGACACGGTTCACGTTCAGTTGTGCTGCTGTCACTGCTGCCAGACCTGCCCCAATGCACAACACATGCTGTTTCCTGTCCCAAGCGGACACATCTCAACAGTCATCAGCCCCCTCGCATGCAGGGCCCATTGCAGGCAGGAACGCTTCAACCACACCATCAGCATCATCAGATGCAACACTGTCCACTCCGTGGACTACGTACTCATTCGGGAGTGTAGCCTCCAACTCACATGCCACGACTACTCAAGGTACATTTGACTCAGGGAAATGTTAGCTGACATCAGACTGTCCCAGATCTTCACCACACTGATCCACAAGGCAGGGCACACCTTTGATGGCTTCTTTGCATGTGTAGACTACGTCCAGTTCCTCGGCTCCACTAAACGCATGTGTTGACCACTTACGCATGCACCACCTTGTTGATGTACCCCAAACCACCATTGACAACATGCAAGCCCCCACAAATTTGGTGTAGATCAGTCACTGATGAGATGCTACACACCACCATCGACAGCAACAACCACAACACTGCAGTCGTCAACAATGGCGCAAGTCCACATTTTCCAAACATGTATCTCCAACTGCACATGCACCCTTGTCCCACTATGCAACTGCAACATATGACAGGCAATGAATGCCACCTCGGTCAGCACCAACCTCAGAGTTGGCAGATGCAGCTGCTGACACATGGAGTGGAGCTGGTGCAAGCTTTGTGATACCAGTAAACTGCACCACCAACACGTACAGAATGCTCATATTCAACATCAACAATACGCACACACACCAAACTGCTCTTCCAGGTAGGATTGCTGTGTTTTGCAACATGGATGATCAACAGCTGGGGTGTGCTATACGCAGGGGAAACATGAGTCATCATCCTCGTAACAGTACAATCAGCATGTGTCATCACCTGGTGGTCCAATGCTTTTGGATGCCCCCACCCCAAATCTAGGTACCCAGGCCCCATATTTGACTCCTCCATCTCCATGCACCTATAGGTGTACACAGTGGCCTGCAGCTGCTTCGCCAGCCTCTGCATCCTCCATGCAACCTTCACATAGATCCCCCCATTGTCGGGTGTAACAGTGACCCACACAGTCATTGCCATCAGGCTGGGCTACAGAAACACACTATATGCCAACATGGGCACGTCTGCAGTCAGCTTACTCCCAACTGTCCAGCACAACACCTACACACTGGGCCTTGTGTTCCTACTTTCATTATAGATCGTGTGCCCCCATCGCACATACATGATTCCCACCTCTCACCACATTTGCTTATGGGTGGCACAGGGGCTAAGCATTTGAGGATGGTTTGTCTACATATCTAGCCACAGTTCCCACAGTTCTTGGTGTTGTTGTGTCTGGTATGTGGGCATGTTCATTGACATGTTGTATGTGTGATTGTAACATGTACATTCTCACAATTGTGAGTTGCATGAATGTGGAGTTGAGGCGTGTGGTGTGTTTAGTTAGTACTTACCAACAAGAACTGCATTTCCATATGTGCCATCCTGAAAGCGCTGGTTTATGATAGACTGTCGGAAGATGTAGGAATCATGCACACTCCCTGGGAACTTGGCTATGACATTGGTGAACAGTCCCCGGTGGTCCACTATTGCCTGCACATTCATGGAATGGGTGTGCTTTCTGTTGCAGTATATGTGTGCACTGTCCGCAGGGGGCACAAATAGGACATGTGTGCAGTCAATTGCGCCCAACACCTGTGGGAATCCGGCTATGGCGTAGAGTCCTTGCTTGGTCTCAATCTGTTCCTGCACAGTGTTGGGGAAGTGAAGGTGCTGGGGTATCAGGCTGAGTATGCCATCCAAGACAGTTGGGAGGAAGATTGAGAAGGCTGCCTGTGAGACTCCTCCAACTCTGGCCGTTGTTGGTTGAAAGGTCCCAGAGGCCAACATATGCAGCACAGCCAGCAGCTTTGTCTGCAGAGGGTTGTTGGTTCTCCGCTGTGTTTGTGGCATCAGCCTGTGGGCTATCAGGTTCAGGATGTGTTGGATGGATGTCCTTTTGAGCCTGTAGTGGGCAATGACATCCTCTGGCGTCAGGTCTGCGAGGCTGAGACGTCTGCGCAGGGCCCGCTGTCGTCTTTGGCGCAGCCTTGGTGGTGGTCCGGGGGGGGTGGCAGTGGCCGTGGTGGTTGTTGCCTTCCTGGGACTCCGAGCTGAATGATTAGCACCTCCATGGCGTCTGTGGGTCTTCAGGTGTGGGTCTGGGCTGGTCTCCCTTATATACCTCAATTTATCACCATTTTTCAATTTTTAGACCTGTTTTTTTTAGGTCTTATTTTCCTGCAGCTAAGGGGCCTTAGCGGGACTTTTTTTATCGCTTCGCGGTTCCGGGACATCATTGGTAATAGTGTGATGGTGTGTTAGCGACTTTTTCCGTGAAATTTTGAGAAGGAACGCCTACTTTGCATATCATTAGCGGAAACTATCGCTGCCATGCACGGCGATAGTAAAAACGATAGCTATCGCCGGAAAGCTGTCGCTAACGCTTGTTAGCGACATCTTGGTAATAGGGCGATAAAAAAAAACGCGATAGTGGCAGGAAAGTGCCGCTAACGCGGCGATAACTGGCTTGATAATATGCCCCATACTGTTTTACCGTCCACATCGTGATAAAGTAATGGTAAAATCTAATTTCACCTCCAGCATCTTCAAATTATTAAGGTTTAGAGGTGTATTCAAATTGCACGCCATCTGGACTTTAAAACATTCTTAAAGTGAGGACCAAACCTGTGTGCCATAGCGTTTCACTTAGAATTACCCTGTTGTTTGTCCCGCTGTTTAGTTAAAAAATGTCCCATTCACCCGCTAGTTGTAGTGAGACTAAGCGTCTCGCATTGCCACCCAGAACGTATTACAGGCGGCCGCCCACAGACAGAAGACCTCCTCACTTACCACATCAACAGTGTGCGTTCCAATGCTCCACAGGTGCCGGGGATTAGAGCGCACTGTGAAGTACTGGACCGTGACCTGGAAGTCGGTGGGAGGCCCCTCCCCAATCCCCGGATGGATTCAGGCAGCGTCACAGCTAATTGGTGACCTCAGGCGTCGGGGAGATGGTTCTCCACACTCAGAGGCCACTCCCCAACCCCTGTAGTGGACAAGAGGTGCTTCATTTGATTGGTAGCAACAGACTCCAAGGCCAGGATTAACATAGCAGCAATTCATACTACACCCAAGTTGTAATTCTCGGTCATAGCGGGCGCCATCTTTTAACAGTTTTCATTAGTATATACTACATCTCATGTATCCCGCAAGTGATTTGTTCTTGTAAAAAAATTGCAGCATTGTAAAGGCACAGTATCTAAACTACTGCCTGCATGAGTTGGTGTCAGATTTTTTGGAACCAGAGCGATAGACCATAGCTCTCATGTATCCCACAAGTGATTTGCTCTACTATGCAGTATTGTAAATGCACCGTTCTAAAAATACCACCTACGTGAGTTAATGTGCGATTTTTTGTTGCGATTTTTTATTATTGGAGCGCCAGACAGTAGTTCTCATGTCTTGCGCCATCCTTATTATTTATTAAAATATAAAGAATGGCATAACACGCTCCAACTAGCGTATAGCGTTAATCCGCTACTGCTAAGGCAAACCAAAAGAATGTAAGTCCCAGTATACATCGGCTAAAAGGGTATGATGTTACCTCTCCTGGTTGTTATCAACGGAAAATAAACTTCAACCAACCCATACTTAACTACAGAAGTGATTCTACATTATGAAGAGTGTCATCTCAAAATCAGGTTGTCTGTAGAAAAGGGGGGATGTTAGGGGTGTGCATCATTCAAGTCTCATAATAGGCAGGGACTGATAAGTATGTGCAGTGGCGGCTGGTGACATTTGAAAGTGGTGAGGCGTAAAATTATTGTCATACTCCACTTTGGCGAGCGCGCATAGCGCGCGAGCCCGAACAACCTACGGGGAGTTCGGTGGGGTTCTCCCCCCGAGAAAATTTTGAACCACCAGCATGATATTTACTGAATTCGAACTAGTGGCAGCTGGAATCATGAACTATTTTGTATCAGCAGTTTCAAGCAAGAATATTTTATAAGACCACACAATGATGTACAGAAAAGGGCATTCAATTTGATTTAAAAAAATACAAGTGAGTTCATATAAACTCAGCTTATGATATACATTAATAAACAATTATTGGGCCAGATTTCCATTGATCAATTTTACTTCAAGGATAACTGCCAAAGCTGTGTAATTCATAAGTTTAGCCAATATTTGTTTCATAGAGTATAACTTCCACTTTCTCGTTGTCGTAAATAAGTCAAAACAAGAAAATCGATCCGCTTTTAGAAGAATTAGTAAAACTGTTTATTAGAATGTACAACCACCATATGCTTTGCAAACTACATCATTGCATATAGTTACCCTCCATCTATTTAAACTAGCGCAGAGAGATGTTAAATAACCTGTAATATCACAGAAAATATAAGAACATGGATTACTAAGAAAACAAGCTCTGGTTTAATGAACACACTACATGACCAGATTTATGTGCTAGAAATTGTAATCAAAGGAGATACCTATACCTTGAACTATAAGAATGCATTAATACAAGGGGTGAATGGATACACATGAACATACAGTTTAATTGGAGGGTTCATAACTATACGTAATCAAAACCATTAGGCCGTGGGTGGATATTCAGATAAGGTTAAAATTAGTGAGGAACAGGGGTCTTAGTTAGAGATGTATATTTTTTACGGAAAATATTTGATTTAGTTCTTTTTGATGTGAGAGGCTTTTAAGATTATGTGGCATGGAGTTTCTCACCAAGTTCTTTCCAGAGTGACTTTAAGCAGGGACAGATTTTAATCCTCAACATGATGTTCTCCTTTAAGATGCTCAAGCAAATTTAGGCGCCACATGAAACAAATGTTCAATTTTGCTATTTCATTCCACTCCATGGCCAGAGAACATTCCCTGCCTATTTATAGCTGATGTGAGTTGGTCAAAGGAAAGGCGAAATCAGCAGCCGCCTCTGCTCTTTATGCATAGTGGGGGCAAGGTGCCTCGGTGACCCGAGATGAGCTCCAAAGGCAGGCGATACACGGCTGTGATTGTTGAATATGCGTTAGCGCTTGCCCCCCTACAAATTCGGTTCATTGTTTGCTTAAATTAAAAAAATTAATCTCGGAAAAAAACTTTCACTTTCACATGTGTTGAACGCAGTTTTTGCTTTTCATAAACTCACAAGACAACTTCTGGCCTTAATTTCTCTTGCAGCCCTTAACATGACGGAAGGAAAGCAGCTCTTTAAAACATAAAGTAGCCGGTCCACTCTGTACCAGCTACTCCCTGTCAGCCTCGTCAGACCCCGGCTCAGTGCCTTACCTTGGCCCACCTTGGAATAAAAGGGGCGCGCCTTTTATTGCTGCCCATTAGTAGAGTCTTGTTTCGAAGGGAGGTGGATAACGAGACACACCTGGGGTTTCCAGGTGTGTGTAATTCCAGAATATAGGGCTACCATGAGATTCTACCTTATCCCTTGAAGCTTCTAGGTATATCTGAGTTAGTATGGAGTGTTTCTAGCACTTTGGGGCCTCGGGAAGAGGCAGAAAGCGCTGCAGAAGTGCTACAAAACAGTGCAATGAGGGTCCGCAGCACAGAGCCTGTCACGGCTCTCCTTCACCCGATTATTAAACACTCCAACAGAGCCCTCAGCCCGGTGAGGGCTTTGTAGGCTACGCCTTCCGGAGTGAGGCCGCATCTACCTGCCTAGAATGTAGCAGACACTTTTACAGTAGCCTGCTTCCAAAACACACCACTGACTGCCTATGGAATTACTGCACGGAGACATGCACTGCACAGGGTCACACCGAGTGTCCGAGACCATTCAGAAGGCGCATCACGCGGGGCAGAAATAAAGGTGCTCGAGGGAGAGTGGATCTTCACTTTATCATCACTGTTAATTTGGGTAAAATCGCCTGGCTGGCTCCAACTCTGCTCACGTTTTAACCAACCGAGTTCGTGCGGAAAAGAGGACTTGAAAGGGATACATAGGGCCAGGCCAGTGGGAAGTTTTAGACCGAGGACGACTCACCTGGATTCAACCCTGGCTTTGGGCTGCATTTCTGAAACTACCTGGAACTCCTGCATCCAGATGCGTTATTTCCACCCTTAAACCATTTTAATCTAGCGCCCCCTAATGACCATTTGTGGTGGGGTCACATTATGGCTCCCTACTGTTCCCAAATAATACTTCAAACACTGAATATTTTCCAACCACCTGACTTTGCAGGCACGGGCTCTCTGACGACGCCGAGGCTCCACGCCCAGTGGCAACTTTTAGTGTCCCATGCCAGCTCCACAAACACAAGCAGACGGTATGCTGCCCTGCACACCACATGGTGCTCCATGTACAGAGAGGCCTGTGTCTGTGTGTGTGTGTGCCCACAGCCTCCCTTTGTACGTGCGTGGGTGGCAGGCAATCAAACGTGCACCTGGAACCACAATTCATACACGGATACAGGCGAAGCGTGGTTTGTAAATACATGACAAGCGACAATAAACAAACGGCGAGGAGAGACCTTCCTTTGTTAAAGAATGAATAAACGTCGGAGGCCCAGTGTTCAGACGAGTGCTCAACAACCATGTTTTTTTCTGCATTACGAACCAGCGCCGAAAAGGGCTAACAATAACAATAAAAAAATAAAACCTACCTTGACGCCGGCGCCGTCTCCGCTCCTGGCCGGTGTGATGGACGGTGCAGCCAGGTCCCGCCGCGTGTTCCTGCTGCTTTCCTGCAGGAACAGGAAGCAGCCAGCAGGCAGCCTCCTTCCCCGGCCCTAAGCCAATCACAACGCTGCAATGGCAGCGTTGTGATTAGTGAGGCGCAGCAGAGAGCGCCCCAGCCGGGCCATTTTCTCTATGTAGGCTGCATGCAGCAGCCTACATAGAGAAAAAGGGAGAGTGCGCATGACTGGGTTGGTCGGCCCTGGGGCCAACCAAACAGTCAGTACCCCCACAACAGTGGGCAAAGCCACTCACCCCTGCCCTCGAGCAGGACCGCCCACCCGCCCGCCCCCAACCAGGCACTCCAGGCACTTCTGCTTTTTCGCAGTGCGAGAAGCAGAAACATAAAATGGTAGTTTTACCATTTTATGTTTCTGCCTTCTCGCACTGCGAGAAAGCAGTGGGGCGACGCCCACATGGAGGAGCCGCCACTGAGTATGTTAAAGATGATCTATTAACACACTTGTGGCCCAGTGGAAAAAGTGTCTTCCATAAGACCCTAGATCCAAGGGTATGCATAGGAAACACCCCCAAGCATAGTGAACCTGAACTGCACATATACCAATCCGGTTCCAACCATTTAAGCTGAAGTTCCTCCCGCCAGTGCCGAAGGCAAGCAGCCATTGCTTCCTCATTTTCTATATTGAAGCCCTACCTCCTGGTGACTCTGCTGATATTCAGGTTAAGAATATTTTCATTGTCACCTCCCAAAAAACTAATGTGATGTAATGTTTAAAGTAGGGTTTGCTGGTCTTTTTCAGGTACAGGTTTGCACGGCCGCTTACACTAACCAAAAAATCCCACTTCAATTTTGCATCTGACAGCATTGTTGCTTGCCCAACACATCATCAACTTAATCATACTGAAGTGGAAGTACTGAGGACCTCATTTATGAGGCACTACCAGCACTATTGCGCTGCCGGAACGTCACTTTTTTGACATTCCGGTGGCGCAATACGTCACTGGCATATTTATAAGGCCGCGTAAAGCCACATAACGTGGCTTTTCATGGTCTCATAAATATGTGGCACTTTCACGCAGAAAACTGTGTGAAAGGTACGTTCCATGGGTGTTGCTGGGGGCATTCCCTTTTTTTACACTGCCCCAGATTTACGAGAAATCGTAAGACTGAGGCAGCACCAAAAACTTACGCCTCCCCAAGGGAGGTGTAAGGGAGGCACAACGAGGGGAAATATCTTTATATCTCCTCGTTTTTCCTGTTTGCATGTGTGCTGCATTTCAGCAGCACACATAGAAAGAGGAAAAAGCCCCTTGTGATTGTTTTTGTGCAGGAAGGTTTCCCTTCCTGCACAAAAATAATCATCCCTGCAACGCAGGCACCCTCTCACCATTGTGCAATGGTGCTTGCATTGGCGCACTCTCCAAACATTGATGAAGACCTTCCTGCTCTGTCAAAGACTACTATGGACATTAGGGACAAGATTGTTCTCTTGGAAAAAATGGTATATTGCTAGTAAGGGGTGTTATAGCATTTCTCAAAATATGCAAAATGTGGAAATGCCATGTGAAAATTATTTTTGAATAAATGGAGTTTCAAGGATGCATTGAGTCGTAACTGACAAACTAATGATGTTGCACCTGAAATGAGTTACCTAGGCCACTTGGAAGAGTACATAATTTTAGGAATAGTTATGTCGCATTTTTATGCAATACACCAATATTTTTAAATGCATGCAGTTTCTGGTGTTCAGATCAACTTGTACCTGCTCATTCTCCATCCCAATCAGTGTCCCACTGGAAAGCAAATCTTTCCCCTTGTTTCAGCGGAGCATCAAGTGAATGACGTAAGTGTAATAGAAAAATATAACAATCATTGGAAAATGTGTATTGTGAATGAAGCTTCCATTGTGTACCTAATGTATCATTTTCAAGGACTTCCACTGGAGACATGTTTGTGCTAATTCTATGAGCCATTGTTTAAGAAATATTTCATTTGCGTTGTACATCTCCAGAGTGCAGTTGCTGAGGAAGATAGCAGAAGATTTCTATTACCTTAAGAAATGGATTAGTGTCTTTTCTGATGATCTTACCATGCTGAATTTCCAGAATCTATAAATAGCTTATGTGATTTGTCTATAAAATCTCTAGGATTTTATCTCTTGAGGGTTTTATTTTGAGAGTTTTTAGTGATTGAGGAATTTGCAGGATACTTTTGGTATTTTCTTTGGAGGTGATATGCTGTCAGTGCTTTTTATGAGTCTGACACTGAGGGCCTGAATACAATGGTGGCGGTCAGACCGCCGACAGGCCGTCGGTGGAGGTCCGACTGCCGACAGCTCAGTCGGTCTGACCTCCGTATTCTGATGCTGGCATTCGGGCCCTAAGCGGTCGGACGCAAGACCAATGGCTCCACCAGGATCATAGATCCTGATGGGGTGGTGGTCAGAGCAGCGTCCCTGAATGGCGTCGATGCCGAGCAGGCACCGCCATCGGGATTACAATATCCCTTTCTGACAGCCTTTTAATGGCGGGAATCTTGCCATGAAAAATTTGTCAGAAATGGATATGGGGGGCCCCAAACAGGGTCCCCTGCCACCTTAGGCCACTGAAAAGGGGCCCAGGGGGGACATGTAGTGCCCCCACTCACCTCCATGCACTGTGTGCCATGCACGACATGGTGCATAACACACTGTGCACAGATGTGCAGGAGGTGCTGCACAGTGTCAGCATGTGCCGCTGCTTTTTACCACAGCCGCAGCATGCCCCGATGAGTTTCCGACCACCAGCCCGGTGATCGCATCATGATACGGTGGTCGGACTTGTTGGCTTTCTCCTGACTGATGCAATAGCAGCGAGTGGACGAACAGACCTACATCATAATGATGCCCTTAGAATGTTTGCCTAGATTTTGCTTAACCAGGTATTATAAAGTTTGATGATGTCCCACTTATCTATATTTCTGTATTGAGATTTCATGGCAATTTATGCATTTTCCTCTGTACCACAGTCTTGACTATTCTGTAATAAATACAATTTCCTGCTCTAGTTTTGATCCCGAACTCAGGGGCATATTTACAAGAACTTAACGCCACCGTATGGTCAATTTTTGGATGTTACAGCAGTGTTAGAAATGGGGGTCTCTAGTTGGCAATTGTCTGCACCTTTGTCCAAGTAGGGACCCTTCTTCCTAGTCAGGATAAGGGAGTTATGCTCCTAAAATAACCCCTGCTCACCCCCTTGGTTGCTTGGCACGAGCAGTCAGGCTTATCTCAGAGGCAGTGTGTAAAGCATTTGCACATAACCAACAGTAATACAGTTAAAACACTACAAAAGGACACCACACCAGTTTAGAAAAATATCTAATATTTTTATATACCCAAAACAAGAACAAAATTATAAAAATCCAACATACAGTACGAAAAAATATATACTTTGCCAGATAGCCTTTAAAATTGCAGAAATATTCCGAGTCGTTGTGCTACCGCAATACTGAAAACAGAATCCAACAGTTCTATCTGACCGCGTCGGTCCGGGGTGTAGGAAGACTCGTAAACAGTACCTTTTTCATTGCGGCTGCCACGTGGGTGCGAGCCGGTCGTGGCAACTGTCGAGGTTGCGATGTGAAGTGAAGCAGTGCAGTGTGTGGTGCCCTCAAGGCGCGGTGAAGGCAGTGGCTCGGTGACGGTCATCCAGCGGCGTCAGTGAGACCAGGGCTACAATGCGGAGTGAGGCAGTGCTCGCTGCAGTGCTGGCTGGTCACGGTGCAAGCGACAAAGCCAGTTAGCGGGAGCTGGCGTCGGTCAGCCCAGACTGCGGTGTGGGACGAGGCGGTGCATCGTGAGACTTATGAGCGGGCCCCCAGCCACGATGCGGTCACGGGTGTTGAAGTCAGCAGGTAGCGACCGCGTCAGTGAGACCAGGGCAGCAAAGTGAAGCGAGATGGTACGGAGTGCGGTGCCCACAGGTCACAGTGCAAGCAGCGGCTCGGTGGCGATGGTCGTCGGTGAGACCAGGGTTGCTGTCGGTCATTTTTCCCTTCTCTGTGTCAACTGAAACAACAGTTCCAGAAGCGTACCTAGAGGTTGGTGAAGTCTTTGCAGTCCCTGAGACTTCAGAACAGGAGGCAAGCTCTACTTCAAGCCCTTGGACATACTCAACATAAGTAAAGAAAGTTCAGTCCGGTCCTTTCACTGCCCAAGGCAGGAGCAGCAACTGCAGGCCAACCCAACAAAGCAACAACACAGCAAAGGGGCAGTACTCCTCCTGGCAGCTCTTCTGGCTCTTCTTCTTGGCAGGTTCCTTGATTCCAGTGAGTTCTAAAGTTCTGGGGTCTGGGCCCCAATATTTATACTCAACTGCCTTTGCTCTCCCAGGCAGAGAGTGTCTGTGCTTAGTCCAAGCCAGTTCTGTCCTCTCTGGCCCAGCTTCCCGGCAGGAGGTGGAGACAGATATGTCCAAGGCAGACCAGGCCCATTCAGGTGCAAGGACATCTCCTCCCACTACTATAAATGCAGCCCAGGTCTATTCAGCCCAGCCCTGACTCATCCAGCAAAGGCAGGACACACCTCGACACACCCAATGGCTGTCTGAAGTGAATGCACATCCCCAGCCCCTGCCACTCCAAAGCCTGACAGTTAATCCACAAACCCAGTAGAGGCATACAGAATGGCTAAGCAAGAAAATAACTACTTTCTAAAAGTGGTATTTTCAAACACAGAACATAAAAATCATCTTTACTAAAAGATGCATTTTTGCTTTCTGAGTCCAGGCGTGCTAAACTCATGTCCCTATCTTGTCCCATTGGGAAGTTATGCTTATAAGATGTTATAAGTAAAACTCCCACTCTATCCTATGGGACAGATAGCCTTTCCATAGTGAAAAACGGAATGCACTGTAATTCACTACCAGGACATGTCACACTCATCAGTACATGTCCTACCTTTAACATACACAGCACCCTGCCCATAGGGGTACCCTGGGCCTACCTTAGAGGTGACTTATATGTAAGAAAAGGGAAGATTAGGGCCTGGTAAGTGGGTGCACATGCAGGTCGACATGGCAGTTACAAACTGCGTGCAGACCCTGCAGTGGAAGGTCTGAGTTACCTTTTCAGGGCTACTCATGTGGGTGGCACAATCAGTGCTGCAGGCCCACTAGTAGCATTTGATTTACAGGCCCTAGCACATTCAGTGCCCTTTACTAAGGGCTTATCAGTAAATCAAATATCCCAATCATGGAAAAATACCAATCCATAATAAGAATTTACAACAGGAGCTCTTGCACTTCAACACTGAACAGCAGTGAGAAACTGCACAGAGACACTAAACCAGCAAAAACAGAGTCAAAACCGGGTGGTCAGAAAGCAAAATGACCGGGGAAACACGCTAAAAGATGCCACTGACAGAGTGGGCAGAGTCTCCCAGGCATCCTTCTCCAGATTTCTCCCCACTGTCTTGGATGCCATCATCAGCCTGACGCCTCAGCATCTATGCTTTCCCAACACTGCGCAAGAACAACTCACCAACAGGAAGGCTTCTATGCCATTGCTGGTTTTCCGCATGTGTTGGGGGCAAGGGACTGCACCCATGTGCAACTTGTACCTCCTGACGGCACTGCACACATCTACAGGAACAGGAAGCTAACATACTCAATGAGTGTGCAGGCAATTGTTGACCTTCTTGGTGTGTTCCTCAATGTCATTGCCAAGTATCCAGGCAGTGTCCATGATTCATACGTCTTCCGCCAATCGGTCATCAACCAGCAGTTCCAGAATGGCATCTATGGAAATGGACTGCTTGTTGGTAAGTACAAACTGAACACACCACACACCTCAAGTCACCCATTCATGTAGCTCAACTATGTGAGAATGCACATGTAGCAAATTGCATTGTGCATATATTGTTACTGGGCCAACTACTATACACAAACACCTAATTGCAAAGAACAACAAATATGTAATTACTCCCAACAAGGAAGTAGGCTAGAAATACTCTCAGAAACCACTAAGTCACTCAAGGAATACAGATCTTGCAGAACTCATCAAACAAACATTGCAAGGAATCAATGCAGCGGGTGCCACAAGACACATGCTTGATCTGTGCTGCATTATTTCTGAAACAAAGGCATGCGTCATATGTACAACAAGATGATAGATCACTCTGCTATCCCCTGTGCTGGCATCAACACAGGCACCCATGCACCACGGTGCACGGGTACCTGCGTCTTTGGGAGGAAAGTATTGCTGCATGAAGGGACACCTAATTGCATCACAAAAGTGGATTTTCTCTTCCTCTGTGTTTTGTCAGAATGCAACAGAATAGAAAGAGAATACAAATAAGAGAAATGTAAATGTATCTCCATGTTGCGCATCCCTACACCTCCCTTGGTGAGGCGTATCAATCTGATGCATTTCCAGGTGTACAATTTTTACCAAAGCTGGAAATGTAGCCAACTAAATGGGTGTTGTGTGGGAACACCCACGTCAACACCCATGGATTGCCCCAACATGCAATCAACGGCTTCAAAGTTGCCATATGCCCAAGGCAATGAATAATGCAAAAAGAACAATTGATGGACAGAATGCAGAACATTATCATACATTCACCCCAGTACTTAGATCTGGGCCTAAATCCATCGTTTTTTTGCTCACCATGCCATTCCAGTTTGGACCCAGCCATATGCAAATCAGTCTTGACCTTGCGCCCAATGGGAACAGTCCAGCCCGAACTGCCAGGCCAGGTCCTCCCTGGACTGGAAACAAGCATCCTAGGACTGGTTTCGGGCTTTCAGCCCTCATCAGCCAGGATAGCTTGACTCCAGTGGCATGGAGAGCACAGGACCCACGTCTGGGCATACCCGTCCCACTCCGGGTGACAAATGCAAAAAGAACAATTGATGGACAGAATGCAGAACATTATCATACATTCACCCCAGTACAGAGATCTGGGCCTAAATCCATCGTTTTTTTGATCACCATGCCATTCCAGTTTGGACCAAGCCATATGCAAATCAGTCTTGACCCTGCGCCCAATGGGAACAGTCCAGCCCGAACTGCCAGGCCAGGTCCTCCCTGGACTGAAAACAAGCATCCTAGGACCGGTTTCGGGCTTTCAGCCCTCATCAGCCAGGATGGCTTGACTCCAGTGGCATGGAGAGCACGGGACCCCCGTCTGGGCATACCCGTCCCACTCGGGGTGACAAATGCAAAAAGAACAATTGATGGACAGAATGCAGAACATTATCATACATTCACCCCAGTACAGAGATCTGGGCCTAAATCCATCGTTTTTTTGCTCACCATGCCATTCCAGTTTGGACCCAGCCATATGCAAATCAGTCTTGACCCTGCGCCCAATGGTAACAGTCCAGCCCGAACTGCCAGGCCAGGTCCTCCCTGGACTGGAAACAAGCATCCTAGGACCGGTTTCGGGCTCCTCATCAGCCAGGATAGCTTGACTCCAGTGGCATGGAGAGCACGGGACCCAAGTCTGGACATACCCGTCCCACTCGGGGTGACAAATGCAAAAAGAACAATTGATGGACAGAATGCAGAACATTATCATACATTCACCGGGTATGCGCCGGGTATGCCCAGACGTGGGTCCCGGGCTCACTGTGCCACTGGATTCAAGCTATCCTGGCTGAAGAGGGGTGAAACCCCGAAACCGGTCCTAGGATGCTTGTTTCCGGTCCAGGGAGGACCTGGCTTAGCAGTTCGGGCTGGACTGTTCCCATGAGGCACAGGGTCAAGACTGATTTGCATATGGCCAGGTCTAAACTGGGCTGGCATGGTGAGCAAAAGAATGATGGATTTAACCCAGATCTCTTGACTGTGGGTGAATGTTTTGATTTGTTCTGCATTTCGTCCATCAATTGGGTGTCCTTTGCTTCCTCGCCCTAAGTGCGCCGGGTATGCCCAGACGTGGGTCCGGGCTCACTGTGCCACTGGATTCAAGCTATCCTGGCTGAAGCCCCGAAACCAGTCCTAGGATGCTTGTTTCCGGTCCAGGGAGGACCTGGCTTAGCAGTTCGGGCTGGACTGTTCCCATGAGGCACAGGGTCAAGACTGATTTGCATATGGCCAGGTCTAAACTGGGGTGGCATGGTGAGCAAAAGAATGATGGATTTAACCCAGATCTCTTGACTGGGGGTGAATGTTTTGATTTGTTATGCATTCCATCCATCAATTGTGTGTCTTTTGCAAGGCAATGAATAGACATGTGCTTTGGCTTGATATGTCCCAGTAAGTATAGTGTATCAGGTAGCAATGCGGCTGGGTCTCAAACAGTGGGCCACCTGGTGTGCAAGGGGGTTGTATCTAAGCCACAGTGAGTGCAACATTTAGCATTCAAGTGCTTCTGGTACCAGCTACTCTTAGTAGAATATCTCACAATGATAGATATTGCAGATGTACATTCATAGTAACGTGCAAAAAGTCAAGGTGTTAAAGTACCCATACATCCTGACAGTTACAACATGGAGGTATTACACAGGACCGGGCCAATGGCATTATAGTGATGTGTAGGCTGTAAAGTATAGGCAATTCAATGGCATTGATGCAGGTCATTTGTATGTACCACACCATGTGGAAGGAGAAAGTAGAAAGCCGCACAATGGACACAAAGTCAAAAAGTCTACTCTGCAAACACATCAGGACAAATTACTAATGTACCCTTTTCTCCATTTTCTGTTTCAGCTGATCAAGGTTATGCACTGCCACCATGGGTGATGACCCCCATCAAAGTGCCCCACACACAGGCCCATAGAGACTGTAATGTGGCTCTGGGACGTACAAGGGCCATTATGGAAAGGACCTTTGGAGTCCTCAAATCCAGGTTTCGTTTCCTGGACATTTCAGGGGGAAGACTCCTGTACAGGGCCGAATTGGTCTGCAAAATAATACTGGTCTGTTGTATATTGCACACTATCTGTGTAAGGACTAATACACCTCTGCCAGAAGACCAGGAAGAGCTGGACAATCTGGAGGATGGGCAGGATGAAGAAGTTGATGCAAGGCACCCTACAACTTCAGCAGCTGCAGCATCAAAGAGGGATGCTATCATCCGTAACTTCTTTTCATAATGGCAACTCTCAAATGTCTTGTATCACCTATAGCTTTGGACAAAATGTTCCACCTTGTGATGTAGCACAATAAAATATCACTTCACCAATATCTTGTATGCTTGGTTTGTGACTTCAGAAGGGGAACAATCATGTAAAGTTACATTATCAAAACAACAGTGTCACACAGATCAATCACCTAGCAGGGGATATGACACCAAGTAAAGTAAGACAGGGAATGGGCAAATGTTTTGGCCATCTGAACTTCTGACTGCATATGTTATGTTATGTTATCGAGTATTTCTGGAGCGCGCGTTCACCAAACGGTCTCTTGGCTCTAGGAAGCTATTTGATATTGATCCACCGTTATTGGTAAGCCTTTTTAAAGAGCCATGTTTTCAGTAGTTGTCTAAATCTGACATAGTTAGTGGTAATCCTGAGTTCCAGTGTCAATGAATTCCGGGCTCGGGGAGCAATGACGGAGACCCTACACCTCTGGTCCTTAATTTTCTGTATGGTGCAATATCCAAATAGTGTAGGTGTCAGGATCTCGGATCTCTGGTAGGACAGTATTTACTAACTCAGGATTTAACAAAGGCGGGGCAGTTCATATGTAATGCCTTAAAGACTGGTATAGTTTATCATTGAGGAATAAAAAGTGCTTGTTGTGTGGTCTCCTGAGCACAATCAGGTCCGTTTTCACACAAGAGCATAGTACTCCATAAAATGTGTGTCTGATGCATCATTGTAGCAGGGGCCACACAGCTCTAATCCATTCTAAATTTTTGAAACACAACATCTCTGTGTAATCTGTGGCACTACTGGAAAAAAAGTAAATGAGAAAAGTCACAAAGATGCATGAACATGGTGGACTGGATCAACTTTTGAGTGTGGAGGATGAAGAATCAAAGGATAGTAGACCCAGACTAATAAATGTATCAATACAGTGCAGGGAATGCTTTTACCACCAATCATACTCATATATTCTGCATTAGCAAGTGACACTACCTCCCTAGCTGACACATGTGTGACTGTCATGACAAATAAGCATCACTAACACTGTGCATGATTCATCATTCAACACTGCACTGATCTAATAATGCTATATTTTTATCTGCACAAACAATGACACAGGGGTCAGCCATGGGATAGCATGGCAATGAATGGCAAGAAAGTGTTGATGTCACATGCCCAACAACAAGAGTGTGGCATGGCAGTAAATGTGGAGAACTGGCTATATCTTCATCCCATCACACTTACTTTCTGTTGACACCCCAAAGACAGAGAACAGCCATACATATGAGGGAAGTGCAACAGGGATACCAATAAGTGCAGCCAAAACATGCAGGTAACATACAACCAATTCCATTAGTAATGGTCAATGTATTGGTTAAGACGGACCACGAAAAATATGGTAGCACAATGAAGTTGTGTCACCTCTCTCTGGCATGCCACTACAAGTTTACAAATGCCAATTGCAAGATGTGTGTAATCTAGGGATTAACCACAACTCAAAATATCCCTATATCTGCAGGCACAGTTGAACACAAATAAGACAATTAATTTAAAATGAAATGGGCATGTCATGTACCAAATACTCATGAACACACATTGTTGTGCAAGATGGCCTGGCATCATGTATGATATGTGTTGCAGTCCAGTGTGGCCAACCAGCCCCTCTCCTCCAGACAGGTGTATGCTAGACAGAAATCTCCGTCCGGATAGCACCAAGGGAAATCCACTGTACACCCAAGAGCTCACTACCATGGAGCGAGGAAAGGCTGCACCACCCGATCGCCTCCTCAAATCTAACACAGAAATCTTGGTGGTACAAGCAGTGTGCCCATGGCTCTTGCCCCCTGGGCCTCCTCCACTGCACGTCCAACCTTCTCCTAACCTGGACATTGACACCAGGCCTCCAACCACTGTGCCCTCTCCGAATCTGTCACTCAGCCAGCAGAATCCTCTGTCAGTCCAGATTTCACAAGCCTGGGTACAGCAGTGTACTCTGAGTCTGCAGGGGAATCTCCAGATGCAGGAGATGCAACTGGCCCCTCTTAGGTGCATAGTCACAGGTTTCCTGCCACACAAGATTTCTGCAGGTCAGGGGCCTCACCCTCAACAGCGTCCGGCCAGCACAACCTCCTCCGGCATGAAGATGCTGAGAGGCGCATCCCAACTTTGGCAATCTCCCCTGTCACCCCAGTGTAGTCTTGGTGGGTGTTATGCAATGCAGACTACCCTTTGCGATGAGCAGGAGCACCTCAACTGATCACAGCTACAAGGTGCACCATGCGGGCTTCTCATGTCAGCAATGTGTCTACATGTGACATGCCAGATTTTGCCAGCAGGTAAGGGTGATTGCTGATGCATCAATGTCTACAGCCAGGGACAACAAACTCGTGCATAATGTACGCACCGCCTCCAACGTCATACTGCAGTAACTCCTCAGCATCTGTGCCTACCACTCTGGGTCTCAGACAAAGGAACAGCGTGGTCTCAAGGCCATGGGGACTATCTGCGCATCCAGGCATTTGATGTCTTGCTGTTGCAAGGAGTGTGCAATGTAAAGTGCTTCATTGCTGTTTTTTGCTAACACTGTTCTACTTTTCAGACATGAGGCACACATTCAGGATTTCCTCTTCACCTGGGACTCTATGTCTACATTCTGCATTCTGGTGCATACATTTCTTAATTCCTCATCAGAGGTGTCTTTGTAAGCTCTTTTAGCCTCTAGAGGCGGAGGGCTGACTTACGTCAAATATTTTGACCGCTAACTGTCCAGCCGTCAATTTCTTTTCTCTTTAGCTTCAAGATGTGTATTGCTGTCATGCTAGATTGAGGGGCAATTGTGTCTGCCACAAGCTGATCCCTACGCCATGTAATGACGTATTGTACATATGTCGCTAACATGACAATGGATGTGGTCGATAGACACCATCCAAAAAGATTTGCCGCTTTGCAACCTCTAAAATGCGTAGAACAACATCGTGAAATCATGCACATGAGTGCCTTTGCACAGACCATCGTAAATGTGCACGTCTTTGCCTCTAGCTAAGCAGATACTCAAATGTGATTCTGTAGTCAACCTTTGCATTGTATGCAGCATCATAAATCTTCAATACAAGTAGTGAATGCCTGTTGTTCAAGTTCATGTGTGTACAAGCCCACAAAACTGGTACAGACATCACAGCAATGTGTAATGTAACAGTCTCATATGTAGTCACACATAAAACCAATGGTAATCATTATGGCTACCACTGATGCATGCATTATCTATCACACATGACAATGTCTGGATATGCATCAATGAGAGGAACTAGTAGATGTTGACAGTGCAGGGTTATTGATATCAAGACATATCAGAATGACTAAAGTCACCTACACAACACAGATCACATTCCATAACCATATGGTGTTGTTAGGCATGCAATATCCTGCAATATGGTACATTTGATGATCATCGAGCACTTAGCTGCAAAAATTTGGCCGCTTTTTCACGTAAGCAATAATTTTTTTCATAACCGCCATGGAAAACACTCGCTATATACATGTTTTTACAATGAAAAATTCCAGCTTATCCCTTAGCGGCTAAATTTTTCTTGTGGAGTCCAAAAACGTGCTGCAAACGCTCAGCAAGTGATGTTAGTCTGCATCCTGTTTCATGGAGGAGTACTGTACACATTTTCAATTTCTATTATAATCACACTGTTAGTGTCTGTTAGAGTTGTGGAGGTGTTTAGAGGTGTCTGCTGGTGGTGTTGTATAAGAGAGTGGCTTGGTGTCTAGTCTACTGTCCCTGTTAAGTCCTATGTCTTTGTCTTTACGTGTTTTTTGCATTTTTGTGATTTTCTTGTCTGGTGTTTGTCTAAGGCGTATATTTGTAAGTTTTAACATTTTTTGGGGTATTTACTTGGGTTTTATTTTTGAATAGTGAGTTTAGTGGTGCGTTTGGAGATGTTGGGTGAGGGTAGGGAGGGCCGGATGTCAGAGGGGGCATTGGGGGGCTTCCTCTGGCTGGTGAATTTTTTTTTACCACAGATGGTAGAGAGTGGGGGATGGGTCCTGCAGGGCTATGATGTCAAGATCAGGAAGGTGAGGTGGGAGCACATTCGCAACCACATGATGCATATCTTCGGGGTGGACAGGACTGTCCACCAGTGGAAGCACAGATGGCAGAATTGTGTCGGACATGAGGGAGACCTATTGGATCACCTGGGGATCATTGTTGGCAGGCAAGGTGGTAAGTAAATGACAAACGTTGTATGATGCCACAGTGTGTTTTCTCCGTTAACAACTGTAGTCAGTGACACAATGTAATATACGCAACAGGATTGAAGGAAGTGGCCCGATTAGGGTCACCCGGGTCACTAATGACCACCTCTCAGCCTTCTGTACCAAATGAAGAGTCGGTCAGACAGTAGAGAATACAAACCAATAGCTATTTATTAATATACACTCAGAGCGGAGCCCGTTCTGCCCAGTCGCTAGGAGTGCTGCAGAGGGACTGAAATCAACAAGCATAAAGATACATTACGTACGTTTTGCAACCGGGCCAAACCACGCCCACAGTCGAATTTTCCAAGCAGGTGCAGTAAAACAGTGAAATACAGAAAAAACGGTTCAGCGCTCCTATCTTACACAAAGTTTCATGGTCCAAGGTCGTTTCATCTAGAGCCCGCCACCAGACAAGGGGGAGACGGCCTCCATCTGGTGAGAAAGCTATGCGCTGACATGAACAGTGTGCTCATTACGGAAACAAAACCCAAGTGAAGAAACAAAACTCAAAGAGAAGCATTTCTCGGAATAAAACTAGATCAGTTTCAAACAGCCTAAAATGGCGCCCAAATAGAAAATGGCGCAGCGAATGCTAATTTACATGGAGCCTGCATGAACATAAACGATTTCTATTTTAACAGACCCTCCTTTTAGCATGAGCTAAAACATTTTCTAACAGCAACAAAAAGCAGGAAACCATAAGCAGTAATACAAATTCACAACAATAAATCATTATGAGCATTCCATATTATCAACATCAGGAAAGGCAGCTGTAAGGAGGGAAGAATTCTCAAAAATTCCCTTACCTATATTGATGAGATCCTCAATGTCCTTTTGTATCATGATTGCGGCATTGGTATCATAAATTGATATCTTCTTTTTGGGCGTGAAGAGTGTAGTACAATAGGAACAACAGAAGGGAAGACACTGAACGAGAACACAGCAACGAACCAATACCACTATGAGATAAATTACTTTTTCGAGAATCCAGCCCCAATTTCCAAAAAGAGACCAACTCCAATTTCCACTTTCCATTCCTTTGACGTTCTCAAGGATGTCTAAGATGTATTTGGTAATATTCTTTTCCATATTCTTGATCCCGACTACGCACTGGTCTCCCACTACCGCGCATGCACCACCACTTTTAGCTAAAATAAAATCAACTGCATATCTGGTCTGTTCTGAATATATTCGCATACTCTCCAATTGAGTGGTGATGTCACGCAAAGCTGCCACTGTGGTGTTGGACAAAATTTGCAGCTTGCAGCCAAAGTATTCTCTAGCTTTCTCACCCCTGGCCATGGAAGTACCACCCAATGTGAAAATGGAAGAAAGGATGTATCCAAAAGTGATCCCATTACTATAATTATTGACCTCTATATTGGTCACTCCCTCACAGAAATCTTTTGTCAGAGTCCTTTTAACCTAGCACACATTAGGCTTAGCATATTTACAGGGCACACCCAAGGGCAACACCATCCCAAGAGCTACATCATCTGTACCATTATGGATGTTGGAATATGTACAGTTAGACAAGAAGTAAAACCCCGGGTGAGCATAGATCAGCCCCTCGTAGTCCACTGCCGCATATCTAGAATTCATTCCAAAAGTGTTCGGATCCTTATCGCTCACTAGGGGAATTGTATTTTTATATATCACTATTTCTGAACAATTTATGTACAGGGAAGTGTCAGTACTATTCAAAATAGGGCAACAAGCAGGATAATAATCAGCCTTTCGAGGAACTACTAGTTCCTTATAGTGCCAACCCACCAATGTAACATTCTGTTCTTCCATATAAAAATTGTCACAATATGTATTGTTATCACAACCTGGATAACCCATTCCCAGTGGCTTTCTATAATATAAACAAGGTCCAGGATAGTGGAAACCAAAAACTCCCTTCACTTCTGTAAATTACGGTGGACGATTATATGTATAGTTTACAAGTGACAATGGATATGCACTCCATAAACTAGTGTCAGATTCAGTGGTGTAACAAGCTATCCCTTCTCCAAAGAATCTCTTGTGTGTTTCTAGAAATACATTACTTTTTATCATACGTTGCATAACGTATGATAAAAAGGGGCCAAAATGCAAAGAGATATACAAGTTCCCAGTGTCCGTCAGAGCCTCACTGGTACAGGCTCCTATTGTCCATCAATAAGTTGGCACTCTTGAGCACCTGCGGTGGAGCTTGCTCTGTCCTAAGCTCTTTTAATGTATCTCACGTCGATCCAGATGGTATATCTTCAAGGTATACTTCAGTCTTCCCTAACTAATGTTTGAACAACTAAGATAAAATAAACAGAAAATTCTCCACTAGTTTCTCTTAATTCCGTTGGTACTGTAACTCAGTACTAGCTACCTTACGCAGTCCATCCCTAATCTTTTTTCTCCTTAGACTCAGTATCCCTCATCCGAGGGCGCAAATTGTACCTGGTAGCCCCAGGCACCATGTGATCAGTGAACAAAGGCTCTTGGATAGCTCGTATTTCTGGCGAACAGCCTCGTTTAAAGCATCCTCATTCTCCTTATCCGTTTGTGTCTAGGTCAGCTGGGCGTCGCTGAAAGGAACAAACCTGGGCACCTGTTCCCACTCCGTATCCCCTATGCCGTCTTTGACCCACTGGTCATATGGTAACGGCAAAGGAATCCTCCGACAATGGGTAGCATGTACCCAGCTCTTTCAACCAACGACCTTTACAGCCATCCGTGTCACCAACAAAACCTGCTCAGGACCTTTCCAGCATGGCTCCAAACTTTTCTTCCTCTGAAAATTATGAAGCAATACATAATCACCAGGCTGGATGTCATGGCCAGGTCCCTCTGGTGTGGAAGGTAGGGATTCTCGCACCTGTTGGTGAATAGAACGTAAACTTTCTGTTAACTGGCCAAGCTAATCAAGCAACACAGGATACTCAATATCAGAGTACTTACTAGGACGTGCGATGCCCCAGACATTTGCCGGGCGCCCGAACACGACCTCGTAAGGAGACAATCTTGTCCTAGAATGAGCTGTTGTTCTTGTTGACAAAAGAGCTAATCGTAAAGCATCTGGCCACTTTAACCCTGTTGTCTCCTGAATTTTTGCCAGTTTCAGTTTGAGAGTACCATTGTACTTCTCAACCAAACCCGCTGACTGTGGATGATTGGCAGCATGAAATTTCAGTTTTACATGTAGACCTTCACAAATCAATTTAATCACCTTCCCATTAAAATGACTTCCGTTGTCACTCCAGATAATTCGGGGCAAGCCGAAACGAGGAAAGAACTCCTTAAGGAGTACCTTCGCAGTCGTAATGGCTGTGTTATCTTTAGTGGGGAAAGCCTCAACCCATTTGCTGAATGCACAAACAACCACCAAAACATACTTAAGATTATTGCATCTCTCTAATTCTATATAGTCCATTTGAAGGACTTCAAAAGGAAAAGTGGGTGGTGCAAAATTACCAGGTGGTGTCGGGGTACCCTTCCCTGGATTATGCAGCATGCAAACCATGCAGTACTTTACTAAATGCGCAGCTGTCCTAGAAATATTGTTATTCTGCCATACAGGGTCTAACAATTATTAAATGCCTTTTGCACTAATATGAGCTGGTCCGTGTCCCATAGTAACCATTGGAAGAACATATGCATCTGGTAACATCCACCTCCCTTTCCCTGATTTATCAATCCAACATCCTTCCTCATTCAGCTGTGCTGTACTCTCCTGCCATTCCGCTAATTCTTCTATCGTGGCTTCAACTTTGTATCTCCTTTACACTCTCAAGGGTATTCTCAAACATGACAACTTCGGGAACCCACCTAGCTGGACCTGCTACAAACATGCATTTCATCTTTGTTCGGGCCGTTTCCTTAGCTGTCTGATCTGCAAAAGCATTCCCTCTGCCCACGTCATCTGTGACTATTTTATGGGTACTGCACTTAATAATTGCCAATTTCTTTGGGAGTGTTAATGCAGACAAAAGCCGCAATATCAGGTGGCCATGCTGGATCTTCGTTCCAAAGCTGGCCAAAATTATGGGCAACTTAAATGCGCACTGGCTGTCAGTATAAATTTTGACAACCAGCCCTTCACTCAATTCGCAAGCTTGAATAAGGGCAGCAAGCTCAGCAGCTTGAGCAGACTGGTAGGGGACTTGTGATGTCCCTACCACCATCCGCAATGTAGTGATAGCATAAGCTGCAGTGGTGGTGCCATCTGGTAATTTAAAACAGGAGCCTTCGACATATAGTTCTCCTTGAGGGTCAGAAAAGGGAACATCAGTCAGGTCTACCTGTCCCTTCGTTTCTTCCTCTGTCTGAAAAATACAATCATATTTGTCGACTGCATCATTCTCAGAAGGGAGGAGTAGTAACGTGGCTGGGTTCAGAGTGGCACATCTCTTAATCGTAATGTGTTTAGCAAGCAATGTAAATTCATAGCCAGTAAGATGTGCGCTGGTGAGGTGCTGTGTCTTCGTCTTATTCAAAAGGGTATCCAAAGCATGGGGTACCATAACTGTGAGGTCTGTATCAAGTATGAGTTCAGCTGATTGTCTGATTGAAGTGGCCAAAGCTGCGACCGCTCTCAGAAAACCCGGAAGGGCCCTTGCAGCAGGATCAAGCACAGCAGAAAAATAAGCACAAGGCCTCTGCTTATCCCCAAACTTTTTTTGTTAGGACAGAGGGCATGCAACCAGCCTTCTCGTGGACATAGAGCACAAACTGTTTATTATAGTTAGGTGTGCCAAGCACTGGAGCCGAACAAAGCACAGTTTTCAATTGCTCAAAAGACTGCTGGCATTCGGGCGTCCAAGGCAAAGGATCATGCAATGCTTTCTTTGTTAATGCAAGCAAAGGTTTGATTAGTAACCAATAATTAGGTATCCACTGGCAACAGTAGGAAGTGATACGTATAAAAGCGCACACATCTTTTTGAGTTTGTGGAATGGGCATTTTAACAATGGTGCTAATGTGCTCAGGGGTCAACCTCCTACCCTCCTTCGACAGTAGGTGACCTAAATAGGTGACCTCCTGTCGACAATACTGAAATTTGGAAAGGGAAACCTTATGTCCCTGGTGAGCCAAATGCAGTAACAATTTCACTGTGCTGTCTTTACAACCTTGTTCTGTATCAGAAGCAATGAGTAAGTCATCGACATACTGTACTAACACATTACCTGGAGGAAGCGATAGTGAATCCAACTGACTTTTTAATGCTTGACTATAAATACTAGGTCTCTCTGTATAGCCCTGAGGAGCGCGACAGAATCTAAGGCTTCTACCAGCCAGTGTGAACCCAAACAAATATCTACTGTCTGGATGGATAGGAATACTAAAGAAAGCATTTTTCAAGTCAATAACAGAAAAGAATTGAGCAGTAGAAGGAATCATCGTCAAAAGCGTAATAATATCAGGAACCACCGGGAACTGTGGAACTACTATTTTATTAACCTCGTGCAGATCAATCACAAAATGGTAAACATTATCATTGTCTTCAGAGGAACCTTAGGGTGTCCTTTTAAGAATTGGAAGAATAGGACTATTACAAATATTGGCAGATGTTTCTTCAACTACTCCCTTTTGTATCAAATCCTGAATAATCTGAAGAAGAGCCCGTTCTCCCGCCTGAGGTATTTTAACCTGAGGAATGCAAGGCAAAATAGCATGATCCTTAACCTATATAGAAACTGGTGGCATATGCAACAGCCCTACATCCATGTCACCTGTTGCCCATAGAGTGGGTGGTACGTCAGCAAATTCAGCTGGGAGGAGTGCATCCTGAGACAAACACTGTTTAGTACTCACATCCGGACCCATAGTAATATAAACACCTGCAGGAGAGCAATAGATAATAGCATGCAACTTCTTCAACAAACCCATCAAATTTTCACCACAATTGGATGTCAACAAAAACGGAGATTCCACAGTGAAAGGACCAACAGTCAATGCAAGGGGGTGTGAAATGGGTCTTACAACGGGTACACCTGAAAAACCTACCGAAACATTATTGTGGCCAGACAGAGCCGCCCCGGGGACCATATGTCGAGAAACAGAACTATTTGTTGCATCTGTGTCCACCAAAAATTCCTTAGTCGATCCTTGCAAATCTGCTATGACATAAGGACCACGCTGATCAACAGGTATCTGAACTGGTGCCTCACCCTGTCCCTGGCTGTCCTAGCTATAAGACATACCTGTCACCTCATCCATATCGTAATCATCATGATAATACTGTCCATCACAAGGGTCATCAAAGTAATTATTATTAGAGCGACCCTGTGAAACCGCAGCATTCTGAGCTCTATCAGTCCCACGACCTCTCTCACGGGAAACTCGCCCTCTAGGAAACGCAACCTTCTGTAAAAGCACAGGGCACTGGCTACGACAATGACCTTCCTGCTTACAATACGCACACTGATTTGGCCCTAAAGGTGTCGTTGAAGGCTGCCTGCTGGTACATGGAAGCTGTCTGGAAGGACCACCTCGCCCCCTAATATTGCCCCGAAATGCTTGCTGCAACAACACCTTCGTCTTTAGATCTTTATGTTTCTTATCAGTCTTATCTTTGTCCTCCTGATCGTGATGTTCATAATATTGGGCCGTATTCAAAATAACAGAGGGGGAAGATGTAGACCAAGTACTCTCAGACGCCTGCAAAAGAGTCATTATTTCAGGAAGAAGATTAGTAACAAACCTATCAACAAACAAACAAACTCCTCCCTGAGTGGACATATCCTGCCCACTATAATCCAAAAATGTGTCTTCAAACCGAGTAAAAAAATCGGACACACTCTCATCCTTCTTCTGTCGACAAGCCGTCAATCTATCCCAACTTACCTTCTTAGGTGGAATAAGAGTATGCATGTAAGGCATAATACGACCAGGCAAAGCAAGTATCTCTGCACGGGGCTTATCTCCTGGATTCCTTTCCTGATCCCATCCTTTAATCACATCCCATGTACCACCCAATTCTGCAACATGATCTTGAGTATGCACCTGCCGCCAAATATCAACCGGAACAAGAAGATCAAAAAACATTCCAATATCAGCAAAAATCATTACAGTAGAAGAAGCAGCCTCTGTCAATTCCTTATAATAAGCTGTGGAATTTTTCCTAGGGTCGGGCAGGGTAGCCTTAAGGGCCAAAACCTCGCTCCTTTTCCACGGAGTATAGACCCATTGCTCCTGGAAACGAGCAGCTACGGCAGCTCTAGTGACATTACCGAGATGATCCGTTAACTCAGGAATTTCTGGATGATATATTGGATGAACCTCACGCATAGGGAACTGAGTAATTTTAGTGGGACTCTTTTCAAACAACCGAACTCTATAGGAAACTATAGTATTAATATTTGTGAGCACCTGTCCTGGGGCTCAATCAGCAATATAAACACAATATTTAACATCAAATAACACTTGTGGAGCCTCAATTTTAATATGTGTGCACCAGAGATTGATCACTGTAGCAGACATATGCTGGAGAACATGCTGCTGTAGAAAAGGCTCAAACTCACACATGGCCTACCAAATGTCTTCAGCGCCATAACCCGGATTACTAGCCCACTTCATAGCCTGTCTGGCTAACACCTCCTTCTCATCTTTCCCTACTCCAGAGTGCACCAACAGACCCATCCATTCCCTGAATTTTGTCCAATCTCTATCCTCGAACCCATGTGCTGGCGTCTCAGCATTCAAAGATAGTGGAGGATGAAGAACCATAGAAGGAGAAACAACAGAGGTAGCAGGTACAATCGTTGTTAACATTTGTACCAGAGGAGAAGGAACAGACGACAAAGGCGTTGGAACGGTAGATGTACTAGAGGTCACAGTCAGCAAGGATGGCGAAGACAAAAAAGGAGCAGTAGGTGCCGTAGCCACAGCCATTGAAAGAACAGCCGTAGATACAGGAAAAACCGAAGCAGATGAAAGAGGCTGCTGTGACTGTAAAGGAACGGTGGGATATATCCTCTGCGGGGCGTAAGGAGGCGGGGGTCGAGTATCTAGCAACACCTCTACAAAAGCGTCATTCTCCTCTTTGGCCAGATAAGACTTGTCAACATGCAACCGAAATCTTCTATCTTCACATTCAATCACCTGACTCCGGCTTTTCTCTATCATACGCTACAGCCTTCTGTGTCAATGTTTGCATTTTCCCTTTCCGGGCATCTCTTTCCATCTTTAACCGTCTCTGTCTAGCCTTCTTCTGCCAAGTTCGAAGAGAATCAAACATTGACTGCCTACTTCGTCTCTTAAACAACTGTTCCTGTTAAAACCCAATCTTTTGTTCATCAAAAGTGCCCGTCAACGGCCACTGCAACTCGGCATTGTCCCTCGTATATTTGTGCCATAATGTACTAAACATAATAGGGCCAAGGCCATGTTTCACATACATATCAAAATTAGGGCTGCCTTCAGGAGGCGCCGGCTGAGCTTCTTCCAATCGAGCGTCTGCAGAACAACAACGACAGCACAAATTCCAAACTTTGCTGAGGCCAGGCATTTTTAAATGGAAAACAAGTTAATTATTTTTACCTGGCAAAGTAGTTGCAAGTACTATTTATCAAGACAGTCCTCAGACCATACCAAACTCAAACCACAGTGGTACCATATCCACAAAGAACCAAAACAATCTCACCTGATATCAGAGGTACAAATGAACCAGTTCTCCACTGCCGACTCTTCAGACCAAACGGTCAGATCCAGAGAGTTTCGCCGTTCAGGACTCCAGTCAGGATGACCACTGGGCGAGGTACCGTCCGGCAGGACAGAAGTGGCAGCTGCGAGCAAATAAAAACTCTTTGTGCAGGGATCCCTGAGCCGTCAGTCCGACCCGACGATGTCCTCGGCCTCCCCCCCGTCTGCGGGAAGGGGATGAATCAATCACACGAAGGAGTCCCTGTTCGGACACCAACTGAAGGAAGTGGCCCGATTAGGGTCACCCAGGTCATTAATGACCACCTCTCAGCCTTCTGTACCAAATGAAGAGTCGGTCAGACAGTAGAGAATACAAATCAAAAGCTATTTATTAATACACACTCAGGGCGCAGCCCGGTCTGCACAGTCGCTAGGAGTGCTGCAGAGGGGACTGAAATGAAAAAGCATAAAGATACATTATGTATGTTTCGCAACCGGGCGAAAACACGCCCACAGTGGAATTTTCCAAGCAGGTGCAGTAAAACTGTGAAATACAGAAAAAACGGTTCAGCGCTCCTATCTTACACAAAGTTTCATGGTCCAAGGTCGTTCCATATGGAGCCCGCCACCAGACAAGGGGGAGCCTAAAATGGCGCCCAAATAGAAAATGGCGCAGCGAATGCTAATTTACATGGACCATGCATGAACATAAACGATTTCTATTTTAATGAGTGACCATGTGCAGGAATGTTTTCCCTCCTGCACATAAACAATCAGAAAGTGCTGTATCACTTTTCTACGTGTGCTGCGCAATGCAGCATATATAGATAGAGGACAACGAGATTCGTCTGTGAGGACTCGCAAAGTGCAGGAAGGGCCTATGTGAGCTGCACAACGCAGCACACATGGCAAAACACATGACCTGATGGAATCACTCATCTATCCCCGTTTGGCAAGGCTCTAAGCATTTTTTTAACAGTTCCCAATGTAGGCGCAGGACCATATGTATGCCACCCTTTTAAATCTGCTCCATTGCAATATTATATGGGTTTTGTGGTGTAATGCTCATCGCAACACCCTTTCCCATAGGAACACTTCTCACAAAGTTCAGTGTGAAAGTCTGCCTTATACACAAGGTGGGATCAAACCACATCAAGTGTCTGAACACATCCTTGTGAAAAATCCTAGGCCCATATTGACTACACAATGTCAAGAAAAGTGACGTTGTGGAGGCATATAGTGCTTTGTGAATGTGTCACTCAAGTTGTAGTCACAATATGATCACGTATGCTTGCAGGATTGTCTTGTAGTCCACAAGGATGCAATGGGCATGTGATGTGTGTCAGACAGGCAAAGCAGATCCCTTCATGTATGCAACATGAACAGAGACATAACTGTTACAATTCATAAAATTGAATGTAGGTGACCTCAATAATAAACATGACACATGTGAAAAATCATATCTAATGCAATTTTTATTTTACATGTGTCACAGCTGGGAGACCATTGATTACTCAGTGGGACGTTGATGCCTTCATGGACCCACACGCCACTGGTGAGTGCCTCGTCATATATTTTGCTTTTTGTGAGAACAGAAAATTATAGGTCAATGCTCCTGTATGTAGTTGAACACAGTCTGGGTGTGCATTACATGGACCTCACCTCTAGTGTGATGAGGCAGCATTAAGTTGAGATGTATGCACATATTCATGATGTACTGATGGAGCACAGCATTAGCCTTCTTGACTTTATGTTGAACATCCCCAGTTTGTTCAATTCATCCCTGCACCGTACTAGCAACTATACAGCTTATTTTAGTGTTTTGCCCTGTCATTGAGCATTTTTTACAGCATACGAACCATGTAGGCACTCTGCCACAACTGTGCAAGGGGGTCTGCTTTGGAGCTAGCCATAAAAAGCAGACACTGTTGTAAATGAGAATTAGTGTTTGCTCCTTATCATGGCACATTTGTTGCTAACATGCATTTGTAACATGTTGGAGCAGATTGGCAAACAATTTGGAATGACAATACTCTACAACATTCTTTTCAAAGGGTGCCCATGTAAATTCTTTGTTATCTGATGTTCGCTCCAATGGTATCCATTGTGTCCCAACATTTCATTTTCGGTGAATGCTGTGGCTGTGGGTGCCCATGCCAAGATCAATGCTGTATGAAATTGTCACACAATGGGCCAGCAATTTTCATAGTATCTTGATATCAGATGTGAATTCATATCCAATTCACAAAGTGCATATGCCTTTTTGATATAGTATCATGTGTACATGGCAGCTTTGGCTCAAGTTGCATGGCTACAGCTACATCAAAATTGGATTGGGTTAGTCTGTAATGAGTAATTTAGTGAATCTTGTGAAGTTACGGTGACACTTTCACTGAGGCCATAAATGCAATTGTTTAGCTCACTCCAGAGATGCAGGTGGGTTTCACAGTGTACATACAGAAGAGGAAGCATTTGAGGGATGTTGGTGATGGGTATGACCAGACATAGAATCCATGTACACCCTGGCCTGAGATAGCTTTCACTGATGATCAGTTCATTGGAGGAACAGTTGTCAGTGACAGGTATTACTCCAAAGAGGCAGTCTCATACACAAGTTGAGAGCTGGCGCATGTGACAATATTGGATGAGTGGCATGACCCCGAGTCACACCCTGTTTGAATGAGTCAATACAACCTTAAGACATAGTTAGGTGCCCAAATTCTATTCCTAACATTATTCACTGTTTTCCTTCAAATCTAGTGAATCTTTGACATGTTGGTGCATATTACAAGGCCCCTATCGCCACCGCAACGTTACTTAGCACAACATTGTGGTTGCGAGAGTGGCTTAGCCTTAGTCACAAGGCAGAGTTAAGCCAATTAACGTTTCTTAACGCCAACTTGTGTGTTAGACCCCCTTTCACACCATATTTTGGGTGAAATGGGTGGGCAATATTACACCGCAAAGCCAATTTTTTGGTACGCTGCCCCATATCTACAAGGGCAGCGTGAATATGGGGGAGGGCGTAATAGATAAGACCATGGCAAACATGTTCTCAAACATGTGCCAGAATGATACGTGTTTATTTTCTCATCATATTTGCTGTTCCTATATGTGCTGCGTTGTGCGGCACACATGGAAACAGCAAAAGGCCATTGATTGTTCATGAGCAGGAAGGTGAGCCTTCCAGCACATAAACAATCTTCTGCTCAACGCAGACACCCTTACACTATTGTGAAAGGGTGTCTGCGTTGGCGCTAGCCTGATGACTTTTGCACCCACACAAGGGGAAATGAAGTGCTGCAACAATATGATGTAAATATGGTGCAGCTCTGAATTTCCCTAGTGGCTGAAAACAGCGTGATGCCAAGCAGGCTAACAACACGCTCCGACACGTCCTGGTAAATATGACCTGTTGTCTTCCAATAAGCTGATTTGTGACCTACGTTTACTCAGATGTTTCTAGTTGATGTATACAGCATGACCCATGGATGTGTAGCTGTGTTGACACATCCAACTTGGTGGTGGATTGATGAACATTGATTATACTGTTCTACATGAGTACCACTGAGGTGCTTAGTGGTCTGGCACTATTTCAACCTGTGCCCCCTATGTCTTTGTGGAAATGTAATGGCCTGGCTCTACAATGGGCCTGTAAAGCAGTCTCCTTGAGGACATTCCCCTGGTAGACTCAGTCTGATTCTGTGTCCGCGGCATCATCGAACTCAGTTAAGCTACCACTGTTGTTACTCCACTCTGCCCTTGTTATGTCACATACCATACATTGACATGTCGGAATCACTATCAGGTTGTGATTAGATTTTTCATTCACATTGAACTTGTCAGGTCATGTCGGAAGTACCAAACATTTGATAAGATTGTAGACTTCCTTCTTTTGTACACTTGTGTTTGTGAGATACATGGTGAACGTTGTTATTTGTCTTGGATCTTACATCTTTCATGTGTATTTTTCTTTACAGACAACATGTCACCTGAGAAAGTTAGGCAGTTCCATCTGCGGAAGGAACAATATCAACATATCCGTCGGGTGGTAAAGGGCTACAATGCAATGGCAGATTTTGTTAAAGAAAAGCGGACAAAATCGTGGTGTCCTGCCTGCCTCATCAAGTCAGCAGAAGGACACTGAGGCAATGCCAGGCCCTTCTGGTGTCCAACGCGATGGCACACATCTGTACCCGTCTGCTGCTCCCAAACCAACCACACCTGACCAACCTGCTGCACCAACCTCAGCTCCACAACCAGGTGCCCCCTCACAACCTGCTCCACAAGGCACAGCATTGCTACCAGCTGCACCACAGAGACAGAATATCAGCTATATCAACAGGGAAAGTAGGTTGCTTTTGGACCTCAATGTGCAGATGGCTCATGTGGAACGGGACACCTCTGAGATGAATTCGCACCTCCAGGACATTAAGGGTACCCTGGGGCTCCCCTTCTGACCCCCAAACATTTTTATCCATCCTCCATGTACTATCCCCTTATTCCTTGATGCATGATTTTATATGTTTTTCTCACTGTAGGATGTTAGGTAGTGTTAAGTGTAGTTTTAGAGTAGGTATAGATTAGTGTTAGGTGTAGGTAAGGTTTTCGATTTTTCGATTTTTTAAGCATTTTACAAAGTGTTTTGGGTGGGGGTTAATGTCTTTTGGACTTGTTTAATAAAATATATATCTATATATATAAATTCACTGAAAAAAACATAGTTTTCAGGGACGTTATAGTTAGTTGGACATTTCACTCGTACAAAACCTGAGAAATTCCGCCGTTATAGTTAGTTCAGCTAACTATAACTCACGCCCCCACAATGCACTTCTGATGACGTCACATATTACATCATTCATGACATGGTCAGTGACATCACTGATGACATCTCAAATGACATCACTGATGACATCATCCAGTGACTGTGTGTTTCTATAAAGTTTAAATATGTTTTATATATATGCCAAGGTGTATTGAAGAATGAGTGGGTGTATAAGTGTCTGGATGGAAGATTTAGTAGGTGCGTGACTGACTGTATAAGTGAGTGATTAAATGTGTCTTACTGAATGCATGGGTTAGTGACTACACTGTGTGAATGTCTGTATCAGTCTGTCTGTTGTTGTGTAAGCTGCTGCATGGGTTGGTGAGTAGCTACATGAGTGTCTATATGGGTTATTGATTGGTTGCCTGAGTATTTGTATGGGTGCCTGAGTGTATGTGTGGGTGGGTGGGAGGTGTGTGACTCTGTGCATAGATGTGTGAGTGGTTGATTCACTGGGTGTATGGGTTCAAGAGTGCATGTGTTAACAGCTGTATGGGTGAGTGAGTGTGTGTATGGGTGTGTTGGTGAGTGAATGGATGTCTCAGTGGTACATGTCCAAGTAACTACATATCTAAAAGGCAGTGTATGTGAGAGTTGGAGTATATAAATGACTATACGTGAGAGTCAGTGATTGTGAGAGTGGCTGTATGGATGAGTGTGTACTTGTATCAGTGATTGTATAAGAGAGTAAGTATGCATTAGTATCTGTATGAATAAGTGAGGTGGTGTGTGTATAACTGTATAGGTGAGTAAATGGAAGTGTGATTGATTCTTTGCATGACTGACTAGGTGTGTGAGTAACTCTGGATGAGTGGCGGTGTGTGAGTGTCTGTATAGGTGCATGAGTGCATATGATAGTGTTGTATTGATGAGTGACTGTATGTATGAGTGACTGTATGGGTGAATGAGTGGATGTGTGTGTAGACCTAGGAATCAGTGAGTGCGTATGTAGTAACTGGTATTGGTGTGTCTATGGTTTCGAAAATGGTAGTCTGTATTTTAGAGTGGGTGTATCAAAGATTATATTAGGGTGTGAGGAGGTGCATCAGATTTTCACATGGATGATGTCATCAGTGATGTCATCAGTGATATCATTTGAGATGTCATCAGTGATGTCATCAGTGATGTCACTGACCATGTCATGAATGATGTAATATGTGACGTCATGAGCAGTGCATTGCGGGGGCACGAGTTATAGTTATCTGAACTAACTATAACGGCGGAATTTCTCAGGTTTTGTACGAGTGAAATGTCCAACTAACTATAACGTCCCTGAAACCTATGGTTTTTTCAGTGAATTTCTAAGGTTTTTTAAATGCTAATTTCTAACTATAACGTGCCTGAAACTTATGGTTTTTTCAGTGAATTTCAAAGGCTTTTTAAATCCTAATTTTTAACTGTAACGTCCCTGAAACCTATGTTTTTTTCAGTGAATTTCAAAGGTTTTTTAAATGCTAATTTCTAACTATAACATAGCAGTCACGTTTGCAGAGTGGTGGAGAAAGGTGAGCGTGGCCTCCAAACACCTTTTAGCAATCCCACTGTGTGGGATTTAGCGAAGGTAACAGGAGGGATAGTTAGCCCCCAACGTCAACCTTGGGGGCCAACTACCCCTTTTATTACCTCCAGTAAGTCCCACACAGCAGGATTGCTAACTTGTTATATCAGGCCCGCCCCCTCCCTGCACCACTGTGCAAAGATACCCCCTGGCGCATTGTAAGTTGGGGGATTAAGTCCCCTTCAATCTTGAGGGTCCCTGGGGGCCAAGTAGCCCACCAGGTACCTCCAGTAAGCGCCACAGAGCTGCGTTGCAGAGAGGTGTTCCGAGGCCACGTCCCTTTTTACACCACGCTGCAAACACGGCTTCTGGCGCACTGCTGCTCGGAGGATGAAGTCCACTTGTGTCCTGAGGTCCTCAGGACACAAGAGGACCTCATCGCCCCACCAGCAGTGCACCAGAAGCCGCGTTTGCAGAGTAGTGTAAAAAGGGGCGTGGCCTCGGACCACCTCTCTGCAATGCAGCTCTGTGGCGCTTACTGGAGGTACCTGGTGGGCTAGCTGACCCCCAGGGACCCTCTGGATTGAAGGGGACTTAATGCCCCAATTTACAATGTGCCAGGGGGCGCGTTTGCACACTTGTTATGTCAGGCCTCGCCCCCTCCCTGCACCATTGTGCAAACGCGCCCCCTGGCGCATTGTAAATTGGGGGATTAAGTCCCCTTGAGTCCTGAGGGTCCCTGGGGGCCAACTAGCCCACCAGGTACCTCCAGTAAGTGCCACAGAGCTGCGTTGCAGAGAGGTGTAAAAAGGGGCGTGGCCTCGGACCACCTCTCTGCAACACAGCTCTGTGGCACATACTGGAGGTACCTGGTGGGCTAGTTGGCCCCCAGGGACCCCCAGGGACCCTCAGGATCAAGGGGAATTAATTCCCCAACTTACAACGCGCCAGGGGGCGCGTTTGCAGAGTGCTGCAGGGAGGGGGCGGGGCCTCCGGCGCGATGCCGGCTTTTTAAAAAAAAATTTTTTTTAGAAGGGGGGCTCTGTGGCCCCCCTTCTTTTACAATATTTGTGGCCCTGGGGACCCCATCCCCCAGGGCCTGACCCGTTTTTTCTAGAAAAAAAAAATGGGAAGGGGGCCGCGCGGTCCCCCTCCCGAGGCCACTATCGGCCCCAGGGACCCCATCCCCTGGGGCATGGCCACATATTTATTATTTAAAAAAAAAAAAAATTAAGGAGGGGGCTGCATGGCCCCCCTCCTGAGGCCTCTATTGGCCCCGGGGACCCCATCCCCCGGGGCTGTGCCTCTTTTTTTTAAATTTTATTTTATTGAGTGAGGGTGGCCGCGTGGCCCCCCTCCCGGGCCACTTCTGGCCCCGGGGACCCCATCCCCTGAGGCCGGCACTTTGCGTTGGGGACCATGGGGGGAGCCCCAATGCCCCCACGGTCCCGCCGGCTCCCCGCCTTCTGTGGGAGCCGGCATTGCTTTTGAACAAGGGGAGCTGCTGACATGCAGCTCCCCTTGCTCAAAAGCAATCCTGCTTTGCTTCGTTGAAGCGAGAGTAGGTTTCCCTGATGAGACCCCGTATTGATAGCTGGGTCGAAACGTCGTCGACAACTTGAAGCGAACCAAATTCTCAGTCCCTACTATTATACTAGGAGGCTGTTAGCATCTACTCTGTATTAATCGAATGGTCGTTTCTATACAAACATTGAAACCTTGCTGTTATGTCACAAAAAGTCACAATCCATAGTAATAGGTTTCACTCTCACTTGGGACACTCTGCACTGAATTCGATAACACAATGTGAATTTATTATATAAATTACCTTGTTTCTCTATACACTCTGGGCCTGATTCTGATGCGGGTTGGAAAGCTCCCCGACCGAATCGGTTTGGAAATGGTTTCCAACCCACTCGGATCTGGAGACTCCGACCGACGGAGTACGATGCATCCGGATGCTTCCAGATACGATTTGGTTGGACTCCTATTGACTTCAATGGGAGCATATGTTCCTAGCCGCATCATAATTGGGCCCTGGGTTGTGAAGACACGTTCCCGATCCGATTTGGAAGGAGCAAATGCCATTAGGAGGTCTTCCTAACCGCATCAGAATCAGGCCCTCAGTCGGGAAGCTTTTCCAACCCGCATCAGAATCGGGCCCTATGTGTTATATGTCTTTTTTTTCTCTAGCACTCTTTTTTTACCTCCGTTTCATTGCGATTGTGCTAATATGTATTGAAATATTTATCATTGAGTGTCCACTGGAACCTCTGGTTTTTTGTTTAATTGTAAATACCCTGGTTCCATGTGAGTAGGGTGTCCCTTGTGTTTCCATAAACGACTATCTATAAATGTGTCATGGCATTACACCCATCACAACAACCATAGTCCAAACCATTGACAATTAGTATACGGTCAAAGTATGCTTTGTTGCCAAGGCAAGGTTAGGCCACTTCATGTGGCTTGACACTTACTTGATATTTGATACAAGTCCCTATCCCAACCTGTACGTAGGGATATGTAAAGTTCCAGTGACAATGTTGGATTGGAGTTTTGACCCATTGTGTATTCACACATGTCCTGTCATCTCACTGCCTATCAGGAACACAGACTCAGCAGGCCACATATTTGGGATGGCCCTCTGGATTAGTTGTGCTGGTGACACTGCTTAGGCATTGTTGACATGTCTCAAATTTGATGGTCACAGGCAACACACATCTTTATCATTTTAGTGTTTTTATTTACAAGTGCATTATAGTAATTGACAGACTAGACCAGTTCTTTTGACAACAACCCAATATTGTGTACATAGCCAGTGGAAGGCCAGACAGAGTCCATGTGGGGGAACATGTCCTGAGACATATAGAGGAATCAGATAACTTCAGTCAGGAGGATGATTGCAGTGTCATTAGGGATCAATGGCCAAATTGACAGTCCATTAAATGTCCAGGGTGAGCATAGCATAGTCAATCTGAGGACAGTGACAGGTGACGTTCAGAGGCATGATGGGAAGCACATGGCTAAGCAGAAACTAGCCATTTGACGCAGAAGAATGCCACCACAGGGTTTTCCTTTGAATAGATATACCCTCCACATCTTCTTCCTCTGATGTGTCTGGTGCCTGCCGTGAGGGTGATGGTGGATTGGCGGCAGCACAAGGAGAAACAGACACATCAGGGGCTGAAGAAGTGGATGGTGTAGGTGCAGCAGCATTCATCTGTGCCACCAGATGAGGCATCACTTCAGCGAGGATGAGCAGCAGGGCTTGCAGGACTCCAGCAACATCACGGTGTGTAGGCAGCCATGGCAGCCAAGTGGGAATCCTGCTTCCACTCCATGTTCTCCAGGATCTGGCACAGTGCCCCCAACTCTTTGGCCACATCGCTGGATCCACTCTGACAGGACAGTTGTTCTTGTCTCTGAGTCAGGACACCAGCGATGTCACCCATGGACTGCTGAAGGGCACGGAGCGGACTGTGGGTGCCTCTGATGGCATCTGGCAGGTGGTAACTAGTAGGACTGAGGCACCCATGGATCCCATCCAGTTTGGCTGCCAGGCTCTCCAACCCCACCCGCACCAGGTCTGCCATCTCACGCTGGACTCCTACCGCACTACATTAAAATTGTATCTGTGGGTCTTCAGAGTCCATGTTTGTGGCTGTGGTGGTAGGTGGTGCCTGCTGGATGTTTTGTGGGGCATGTGGAGATGCCACAATGCTGCTGGATCTCCCTGCTTTCGGAGATGGGCTGCCTATGGAGTTGAGCAGCTCTTGGAGGGTGTCAGGGTCGATGGTTGTGAAATCTTCTTCATCTTCATCATTGACAGTGGGACAGGCTGCTGAGCAGTAGGTGATGTTTCATCTTCTGCAATGTAAAGGGCAGGTACTGTTATATGTGTATGCCCAATTATAGCAAGCATTTTAGCATTTGACAGTCAGAGTGCATGACACATTCCATTCTCCTGTGTTACATGGTACACTTGTTACACTCAGCTTTGTATGTCAATGTAGAAAGTCCATGCCTGTTACATTTAGGTTGTTGATTGATTTGGACAGTTGCCCTTTATGCCAACAGTGAGGGTCATATTTAAAAGCCCCTGCTGCACCTGTTACATCATCCATTCAGACCTTCCTGTGGTGCTGGTCATTTCACATTATTTGCAATGCAGGATTAATCTACTTCACGGGGCTTAACACTGCATTGTGGATAAGGCACCCTTACATAGTCAACTTTGTGTATGACTCTTGGTCACTAGATTTTGGGGTGGACATTCAACTGCACCCCCCATTGATGTTGGCACTGCCACCTATTTTGTAGTGTGGAATGATGAGGAGGACACTCATGCACTTGAGACAAGAGATGCAGTGATGTCCACGTTGAAGAGAGAAGGAGATGTGATTGGATTCCCCTAATATAAGATAACAATATGTGTTTCAAGGTGGTCAACATACATGGACACAGGTCAATCCCATGAATGGATGTTTATGTCCAGGGAGGTGCACCTTCTTGCTCATTAACTATCATTGCCTCTATCCAGACACCCTGTACAGTCAATACAGACAACCTTTTGTATAAGGCTGCCTGTATTGATGCAAGGTAGCTTCTATACCGACAGGCACAGTAGCAAATCAGGGGTGCATTTCTTTTTTCTATTTAGTACAGGAGCATGATTTTTCATCAAGGTGAAGCTTAATGTTTGCAATTTGTACTTGAACACACTTCACCTTTCTGTGGTTCAGCTACTGCAAAGTCACTACAAAATCAACAACTTGTAATATGTATATCACTGACATCCTTTGTGTAGCATTCTTTTTGTTGTAGGTGTGGAGCATGATGTGAGTAAGCTTAGGGATGTCTGCTGAACACATGTGTGTCCAGTGATCCCTCTGTGTGTTTGAGACTGAGGTCAGGACAAAAAACTGACTGGCACACAGTTATGTGACCATGTTGACGATTTTTTTTTCATGTAGCTACTAGGCTTGCTTATTTGGTGGCTTGCTACAACTGAAAGGTATTGCAATGCATTAGATGGTGACACGTACCATTCCGCACACCAGGGAATGCCTTTCTTGTCTTGATGGTGTGATATCAGTACATATACTCCTTAGACCAGATTTTAAATGGACATGGTGCCGCAAAATGTAAAGTGTTCATGGCAGCATGTGTCTACAGACACAGGACTGGAGCGGAGTTAAGATGTGCGTGCCCCCACCTTGTGTTTTCCACAGCAGTGACAATGATCACTTAATGCAAGCAGGAAGACATAGGACTTTGAGGCAGGCTTCTGAGTTTGGTGCATTGTTCCACAGCAGACCTTTGTTGGACATCACAGGTATGGGCACATAGATGATACATTATGTCGGGGTCATGTTAATTCGATGCATTTGTTACTGGAAGGATGTTTTCAGGACATCATTTGCTATGCATTTTCTCACTGCCACTGTTGACTTTACCTACGGCCCAGTTTCCATGCATGTCAACATGTGTCTTGGGCCTCCAACACCAGGACCACAGTGACAATAAAATACTGCCAACAAAACATCACAATAAGATACTTTAGTGTGGATAACTTCATTTTGAGGTATTATCGCAAGGCAATGTGTGGCCAAATGGTATGCATTATTGCAACCTTGTGAATGAGGTCCATGCTCACCCTTCACTTACCATGAACATAAGGGGAAATGTCTGGTTCAAGGAGCATTGCAACCAGAACAGGCATGTTGATATTTTATGGTACCCATTCCTACAATGCTGGGTCCTTACACTATACTTAAAGATGCAGGACACTTTTACAAAAACTAGACAGCACCTTGCCCTTCCAGGATGTATATTTTGGTCATTATGGGATGTGCCCAACATTGACGCAAGGTGCTTGCAAGAGATGTGCTGCTTTTCATGTAGACAACAAGGGTGATTCAAATAAATTGAAAACATTCTCGCCAACATTTTTATATGTGGTTATGTGTGCTGCATTTGGCTGCACACATGAAAGCAGCAGTTGACCCATTACAATTGCTTGTGGCATATTTCAAAGGCACTATCGCAACAGGACCATCACTATTTTTCAGTTTACTGAGGGAGACCATGCTTCACAATATTTACAAGGCAGTGTTGACCCACTTGATGTTGATTAGCCGCATCTTGTAAATGAGGCACACTTTCATTATGTCCTTTGGGTCATACGTAAAAGCCTGTAATGTCACCAAGCGTTAGCCTTCTTGGATTGACAGGGCACTCTGCCACTTCAGAAACATGAGCTCAGATGTATTTACTACATAACGTTGCTGCATGGCATTTCGGCAGGCACATGTGCTAAATGTAACTGCCTAGCCCAAACGCAGACACTCTTGCAACATTGTGCAAGAGTGCCTGCATTGGGGCTAGACAGCTACATTAATTACCAGTGCATGTTGTGACACACGACTGAGCTGTATTGTTGTACATACAGTGCAGTGCTGCGTTTCTAAAGTGGAAGAGCGCTGCATTGAGGCAAGTGGGCTAACACAATGCTCAGTCACTTTGCTTGTAAATATGGGCCAGAGTTAGGAGACACATGACTGGTCATTTGTCATTGTGTATGTGCATGTGTGCTGGATTACAAGTCCCTTACACCACCATTATGTATCTCTCTATGTACTTGTAAATGATGCCAACTGCTCAAGGGGCATGTGAATTAACCCCCAAGGACCTATGTTGCTGGAATTTGTTCTGCACACAGTGTGGGTGGACAATGAGACATAGTTAGATGACCGGAAGCAACATTACTCCCACACCCCCCATGTCCCTGGTTGTTACGTACCCTGTTGCTGGTCATATTCAGCACTGTCCTGTCCTTCTACTCCAACCACCAACTCCTCACAGATGACTGCGAACACCTGTTCCTTCAAGGCATCAAGCTCCTCCTGTGGTGCTGGACTCCCACCTCCGGTCTGCAGTGCTGCCTGTCGATTGCTGGCCAGTTTCTGTTTAGTCCTGCGCTTGGCATAATGCCAGCGCTTCTTACAATCAGACACTGTCCTCTTGACTTCTGCTACTGCGTTCACCTTGCTGACAATGGACTGCCAAATAACATTTTGGTCCCCAATGAAAACCTGGAGCTGACGAACAGCTGTTGTTGATTCTCTGTCACCTCCGCAATCAGGATCTCATTTTCCTCCTGGCTGAATCTTATTTTCCTCTTCCTCTTCCCCTGGGACGCTGGCTGGTCATCCTGGCTGTTAGGGGGGTTAGGTGGGTTGTCTGCTGCTGAACTGGGTCCAGGCTGCTCCATTTTGCTTTCAGGTAGTAGTTTTTTTTTTGTTCGCTGGCTTTTGATTTTTTTTTTTTCACATGCAACGGAAAAAGGTGACATGCGGCTGACTAACGTAAGTTTTCTGGCTGCTAATTGCCCAGCTGTCACTTTTTTCATGTTAGCGTCAAGAGTTTTATCGCCGTGACGGTAGTGTTTGCAGCAACAATCGCCGCAGCTAGCTGATCCTATCGCCCTGACCGACATATTGTTAATACATCGCTAACATGGCAATAGTTTTCAGAGATAGACGGCGTAAAGAAAATTGCCGCTATGCAACGCTAAGTTTGCTTAGCAGCAATTCTTGTAAATATACCCCTCTATCTTTTACGCTTCCAATCTTTTATTCTGTTTAACTTTGCTAAATTATGTTTTCCTGATGAGGAGTGTCGTCTGTAACTGCTTGGTCAACTGGAGTTCCTGGAGCTGAATTAATTTTGGTAAAAACTTTGAGATGCCCAAATATTGGGGTTCAGTTGAATCTTGGAGTTGGGCTCCCACAAAGTTGGTGGGATGGTTAGCGTTAGAACACCTCCTCTTTAAGGGGTCCCCAAAAGATATTTAGAGAATGTTTGACTTTAGATGCTCAGATCGAAGGAGAAAAGAGTTTAGCCAACCACCTGGTGCAGGACCTTCTTGTGGAGTGACAAGCTGTATTTCTGTGCAGTCCTGAATGAACTTGGAGTGTAAGTATGAATAGGGAGAACTTGGATAGATAAGTTTGTGTGTTTAAGATGGATTTCTGTTTTTGTGGTGAATTGTTTGGTTATGTGATGATGATTGTGACTTCAATTGGTGGGTTGATTACTATTCCGATGCTGCATTATTTATACTGGGTAACCCATTTGATGTTATTTTGTTCAAAGAAACATTTTAGGTTGGGTTTCAGATTTTGTCAAAAATCCAAGATCTCGAGAAATTGCTCCTTTATCTGTATTGTGGCATGCAGAGCAAGGTGCTGCTTTCAAACTGTTAGGGATCTGTGTTAACAATTGTTTTCTTTCTCTAGGTTTGATAGATTAATTTGGCTAACTGTGCTTACCCTGAGTGCACACAGTGTTGTACATTAACTCAGGAGGCAGAATTCTTCTGGTCAGATGTTTGCCTAGCAAGGACTCAGTAGGCTGTTTTGGATTCAATCTGTTTCCTAATACTCTTTTTCTTTGTTTGCTCATAATCTAGTTTTTATGGTTGAGAGTATTCTTTTCTGTGAAATACTGATTTATTTTCATCATCAAATACTTTATTTTAATCACAAAGATCATCAAAGCACAGAAAGTATAAATCATGAGAAGAAATACATAAAAACAGACCAGCTGTTACCAAAAGGGAAAATACAAATATTTAAACAGACCAATATATATAAAATACATTTGCCGACTAAAAACAACAATCTACAAATTACTGTCTTACAAATGCACACTTCACATTACATATAAAATGGCAGATAGTCCATTTTATGGTAAGAATTACAGATGCATAACCATTATCCCCTACCATACATTCCAGGTTAGGATGAGGGTCACATTGACCCTACATCCACAGAATTTTGTTGGCACTTAGTACATCTTATTCATAAAGCCATAAGAAATTTTGCCACGCCAAATACTTGGAGCCTGCTTGTACTTGTTCTCAAAATACTAAAGGCAACCTGGTGGCTTCTAGTAACTACATTCTTACAGAGGGGAACAATCCACTTAGCCCAGAGTCTACTATGCTGGGGGGCAGAAAAACAAATGACGTTCCAGCATTTCTTTCCACCTCTGCATGCCGGTCACTGGGCATCCCCCTCCTTCTCAGCAAGCCATTTAGAAGTAAAGGTTTTAACTGTGAGGATGTCATGTCTGAACTGCAGATATAGTTTGTGTGCCAGAGAAGGTACAATTTCATCAATAGTTGCCTCGTTGTGCATGCATGGTTTAAAATCAATAAAGGACATTTTAAGGCTAACTTTACCATTGGTCACTGTGTCCACAGCTACAGCCTCCCAGTACATGTTTCCAATCTTGGCTCAAGACAGCGTGCACAGCAGCTCAGGAGAGGATCAGTAGGTGTCAATTCTCAGCTTCTGCAAGAGTGATTTAATGGCTCAAAACCAAGGGAACCTCACTACACCTGGATGGTTCATAAAATGTCTTGCACCTTTGCAATAAGATTCAAGTTCAATCAATCAATCAGGATTCTTGTATAGCATGATTACTCACCCATTAGGGTCTCAGGGTGCAGGGGGATGGGGTGGAGCTGCGGTTCAATTTAAGAGCCAGGTCTTGAGGTCCTTCCTGAATTGAGGCAGCGGCAGTGATTGCCTAAGATGTAGAGACAGGGAGTTCCAGGTCTTCGCAGTGAGGTAGGAGAAGGATATCTTCCTCCAGCCATGGTCTTGCGGATCCATGGGATGGTGGCCAGGGCCAGTTGGGTGGAGTGGAGATGTCTTGTGGGAGTGTAGAAGGAAAGGCGGTGGTTGAGGTATGCAGGTCCGGCGTTGTGGAGGGCTTTGTAGGGGTGTGTGAGGAGCTTGAAGGTAAATCGTTTGTTGATAGATAACCAGTGAAGGTCTCAGGTGACCGGTGATGTGGCTGCGGCGGGGGATGTTCAGGATGAGTCTGGCAGAGGCCTTCTGGATGTTCTGCAATTTCTTTAGTTGTTTTTTTGTGGTACCAGCGTAGAGTGCTTTGCAGTAGTCGAGTCTGCTGCTGAGGAGCGCATTGGTGAGTTCAGTTCAGCAGTGGTGCACAACCAGTACCAGAATGTTAACAGCCGACATTCAGTTTTGTGTGAAATCTTCCTCTGTGCAAGGTCCAAATATAGGGGTTTAAGAGGGCGTACTTATTGAAAGTGAAAGTAAAGTCCTTAAGAAACTATGTTCCACCATAGCAAGACTATTTGAATTAGAGGAGGCCCATACTTTGTTGACATACAAAGCAGACCCAATAGTGTTGACAATGTAAATTTCAAAGGCGGGACAGCCCTCCGGGATGATGTCAGACAATGAACCTTTACTAGGTTTGCTGTCTGCTTTGGGAGCACCAAATGAGCATACGAATACCTAATAGTCAAAAGCAGACCCCCGGTCTATACATGTATTGCCCACCAGTATCTGCCTGTTACAAAGAAACACCCTGTTTTTAGAAAAAAAACATACATTTAGATTTTAGCACCTTTAAGCTCTAGGCCCCGCTCACCACAAAAAAGAAGAAAAGAAATATAAGAGCGCTGCACCCCCTGGGGCGTCTTAGAGGTCAATAGGGTGTCGTCAGCAAAGAGGAGGGCCACCCCCGAGTTTCGGTGCATCACACCCTTCTTACTGATATAGTTGATCACCCCATTGATATACAAAGAGAACAGGGTGGGGGTTAAACCGCAACCCTTTCTAACTTATTGGACCACCCTAAATGGGGCAGTTAGCTGCTTATCCGCTCCCCATCTGACCTGTGCCTGGTTTCCCACATGGAGCCTCTCCAAGATGTTCAAAAGAGAAGAGGGGATAATCATATTTACCCGTACTTTCCACACTTTCTCTCACAGGACAATATCAAATGCTGTAGGCAAGTCAATGAACGCGATGTACAGCTTCCCCCATTAAATAGCATCTTACGCCATTATATACAAGAAAACCAAAAGACCTGATCTAGTGTACCAACATTTGTTCTAAAAGCCACCTGTAGATCAGATAAAATACCTTCCTCTGTAATCCAATTCTGCAGGTGAGTCAGCAGTTACTTACAAATTATTTTTTCTATAGAGTCAATTAGACTAATGGGGCATTAGTTTTCTAGATTTGCCCGGCCCCCCTTCTTGTATATTGGCAGAATCTCTGCTAGCTTCCATGAGGAAGGGATCTTAAGACCCAACAAGATGGCATGTTTATATATGCTCCCCACACCTCCGTGTTCTCTTTATACATGTCGTTTGAGATCCTACCTGGTCCCAGGGCGCGAGCTGCAATACAAGACTTTATGGCAGTCAAGGTCTCAGTAAGGGGAAAGGCAAGAGTATTTGTGTCCTTTTGGGCAATGACACATTATTTTACCATCCTCCTCCTCTTTGGCACCCCAATTTGCGTACAACTTGCTGAAGTGGATTACCCAGTCATCAGGTTGTACTCAAAACTCACTGTTTGGGGACCGTTTATACATGTTGATGCTGCACACCAAAACGTATGGCTGTCTTTAGAGATCAAGGCTGCATGAAGGGTCGACCACAATATATCTTCCCACTCCAGCTTGGCCCAGGACATAGCCTGCCTATACCTAGCCCTACAGTTAATAATATTGAGGTGCATGTTGAATTTGACTGCCAATAGGAGCTCACTCCTTGCTGACCTGCAAATGCTATTAAACCAAAGATTTGTCTTTGGCCTCCTTGACCCCCCTCTTGATGTTTTACCTAACGAATCCTTAACCTGTGCAAAACGTTGGGTGTGGCTCACCCTCAATACCTCTCTCCTTGAATGCTCGGGAAGAGATGATAGATGATCTACTTTTTTTCCTATTCTAGCAACAACTGCCTCTAGGTCTAGGGTTTTTTTTTCCACCCATTTCCATGAGATATTTTTCTGATTGTTAGATGTGGAGAGGCCACCAAGATCCCAAGAGCCCTGCAAAATGGGTTTTACCTTGGAGTTGTCAGATAGGGTTAAGGTTAGTGCATGATGATCGCTATCTAGTCTGTCCACCACTACCATATTCAGGCGAAACAATACAAATCCACAGCCCACCATAAGGTCTACCCCTTCCACTCTGGACTGCATTTACATAAAAGAAAGTAAACCCACAGCGATGGATTGGAAACAAGTACCAGGTCTCTTGAAAGAGACAGACATCATGGGAGTCTATGAAATTACCCCAATCCAACTCAGGGAGCAGTTTTTTTTATCCCTGCTACATCCCATGACAATGATGTTTCATTGGGCTGGGTTTGTGGTGAAGAATCACCAGCAACTGACTCCACTACCGGGTATAGGGGATCAAATGCAACCTGCTCACAGAGAAAAGTGGAATACCCACCAGATCTAGAACTCATAGTGAGGGGACTAACGGGTTTACCCCTAGGCACGGTGGGCATACTAGTTAACAGGTGGCAGTTGTACGCTTGGTTAAGTATGGCAATGTGGCTTACTATATCAGCACCATCATTAGCAGCATGAATTGTTAGTCAAGGGTAAGACCAATTAACCCATGGCTAACATTCCCCATTACTTGAACTGTTTCGCCTGCAACACTACTGGCACTCATTCCCTGGATCCGATACTTTATCACAATGCGTGTGTTGGCCTGGGAGATGATTCTAGCATCCACTGCCATCTAGCCATCAACTATAAACCCATGGGAAAAGTGGACCTTCACTTTATGATGAACTTCCTGAGAGCTGAACAGTCTTTTGATGCCCACTATGTCACTTCTTATAATGGATTGGTAATGGCGAACTTCCCGAAACCAATGTGATTTCTTTTAATTTCTCGGGTGAACAGGCAAGGTGTTCATTAATTTCTAAAGGTTTATTGTGGTTAAGTAGTTGTTTCCCTGTTCATAGAGAAGCCACACTGAGATTGGCCTTTAACAGAGCCAAACTGCAATTGGCTGTTACTATCTAAGCTAGTTTTAGTGTTATTTTGATTTTTTTGGCTTGTTTTAGGATTGAAGAAGTGTAAACATGGGTGGAATACTTACAAAACTTGAAACTAAGGAGGATAAGTCTAGAGAGGGTCTGAGGATGCCAAAGGAGGACACACCAGCATTTCAAATGATGGAAGAGATTGGGAGTTATACGTGCATTTGGATTTCCAAATGGAATGAATATACATCACAGGATGAGAAATTACAGTTTCCTATGGAGGGCACATTTAATTTTGAGAAATCAGATATTTCGAGACAGACCATGTAGAATAGGAGTCAAATGCTTAGCACCCCACAGTTTGAAGCACTCAAAAAATGGTAATGAGTTACAACAGAGAAAGAGAGAGAAAAAAGATAGCTCTATTGAGAAATCCTTCAGGGGCTGGTTAGAGGCCAGAATAGATAGTAAAAAGAAAGCATTAGACAACATCGAAAGTGCTAAATATTTCCTGCTAGAGTTAGAAAAACAGAACAGGTTAAAACAGACAAACTGAAAGAGAAGAAAGATGATGGAGAATCAGATGATGACGATGACAAATTCTTCAGTGAGTTGCTGATTTCGTGACCTCTTTGGTACACAGACAGGCAACCAGAACTGACCCAGATTTCTATTAGGGTTGATGGAAGAGGATACATGGTAGTGGTGCAAGCTCCTTCTAGAATTGTACCAAGTGCTCCATTAGATGTTCCAGTCACAATGGCAATACCTAGTTTTACACCTAGTTCATGTGTAAAATAGCACACTACAGAGACAGTGATGATAAAGCCACCTCCCAAGGTGATTTGTATTGGGATCCTTATAATAGAATGTGGACTTGAACAGACTACTGACATATAATGTGATGAGATTAGATATTTGATCAAGAAAGCAGCTAGGTGTGCCAATGAAGCGTATGACAAATTGGAAGAATTGGCAGATGAGTTAAGTGTTGACATACGTAAAATGAAGAATGTCAAACAAAACTGCAAGATGGATTTAACACATGATGAAATCAAAGACATGGGTCTTATTACATTGAGAGCCAATATAAAGGAATTGATTGAGAAAACACAAGACTGGAGTGATTTTAAAAATAATTGAGAGAAAAATAGAAAAAGGGAATGGAAACTAAGAAAAAGATGAAAACAGTGAAGCAAAAGTGGGAAAAAGTATAGCAAGTGATGCAGAAGTGGGATCAAGTATGGTGTTTGAGTTCTCTTTAAGAGATGCAAAGGGAGGGTGCATGTATCATGGATGAGGACATACTTATTTGCAATTACGCATAATTTTCCAAAGCGGAGAGAAGATTCGGCAAAGTGGCATGATGCAGCCCATAAATTGACATAAAATTCTATGCTGTGGACAGATTTAAAGTCATTGTTTGACATTGTTGTTCGAGGAGATTTATAGTTGGAGTGTAAGGTGGTTGTAGGGTGGCCGACACAGGAAACGCATAGACAGGGTTCTAACAATGCACCATCAGTAGATTTGACTAAGAAATATTAAGTAGTGATTGAGCACTTGAAGAAACAAATTCCAGAAAGGCATATAAATTGGGGGAAGGCTTTGAGAACAACAAAGGAGCCTAAAGAGTAAGTGCATTCCTTCAATGAGAAGTTGATGCAGATATTTAAAAAGAATAGGAGTGTCAAAAATCCAGAGAAGTTGCAGCTGGAGGTTTCATTTCAGTTTTTGTGAATGGGTTGAGATCGGAGATTAGCAATCATATTCAGCAAAGTGAGCTGTGTTGGTTGACAAATGGCATTGATGAGATTCTGAAATTGGCTAAAGCAGTAGTGATTATCTTGAAAAGAAACAGTAAAAGTTGAAGGAGAAACTGATTATTGCTCAAACAAATCAATGTGAAAGGGGACAATGTGTTAAAAAATTAATTTTATGAACAATTGAATGACTCAGATGAATCAAATGGCACATTGTGACAAGGTAAACGGTATGATTGGTAATGTTGAAATGTTGAAAAAGTACTACAGTTTGTTATTTATGTGGGCAGATCGGGCATTGGAAGTTGAAATGTAGACAGAACCTGGATAGAATTCGGGACAATATGCAACCAATGGTGAGGAGAAATAATGATATGTCAAATATACAGAATATGCAGAACATGCAGTCTGAAAACATTTCGAATGCCAGTACCCTCAGATCTAGTAATACAACAAAACATGAGAAATAAAATGCCATATAATATAGGTTATCAACAGAATACCATGATTATCACTGATGAGATATTGGGCACCAGTTCGCAATGACAGTGCCTAAGAGGGCAAAAGGATTACTTACTTGGAGCAGTTCTGGAGGTAGATCAAAATGGTCCATATATTGATGGAGAAGTCAATGGCCATCCCATTTCATTTTGGATAGATACGAAGGCTACCCGTACTTTCTGTGGAAGTCCCAAACATACCCTTTTCTGGTAAAGAAGACAAAGTTGCAGGAATCAGTAATAAGCAACTTTTCAATCAGGTTTTTAGCAGACGTGCCAGGTAAAATGGGACAAATGCAGAATAACATCAGTTTAATCAATGTGATTCAAGCTCAGCATACTTGATTGTGTTATTTATTGCACACTGGATGGTGTTGCAGTAGAAGCACGAGATGAGAATTCCCTTTTTAAGATTAGCACAGAGAACTCTATAGTTGCGATGTACCCAGTTTTAGCAAAAGAAGACCTCCTTCCTGATTTAAAGCTCACTGCCAGAGAAGAAGTGTGGGATTTTTCAAGAAAGGAAATTGGATTGAATAAAACAGCAGAACCAGTAAGAATAAAGAGGAAACCAGATGCAATGTTTCCCATGACTAGACAATACAGTTTGTCCAAAGAGACTCAGGAGGAAATGAAACCAGTATTTGAGAAAATGAGTGCGCAGGGAATCCTTCGAGAGGTTCTTGGAGGTCCATGCAATTCTCTTGTTATGGGAATTAAGGACCACGTGTCCAATAATCGCAATTAGGAAGTCGCTATTTCAAATGTATGAAAACTCATTTGAGTTTCATTTGCGATTCCCAGTGGGTCACAAATAGACCTAACTTATGAATATTAATGAGGTAGGTTTCGGTTTGTGACCCATTGAGAATCCCTAAAATCACAGTAATGGTGGTCTGCTGGGGTCAGCAGACCACCATGTCTGCGATTGCTTTTAAATAAAGCAATCTCTTTTTTTAAGAATGCAGCCTGTTTCCTTAAAGGAAAATGTGATGTGTTTCCAAACAAAAAATGAAAAGTTTTCTTTTCATTTTTTAAGAGTAGGCAGTGGTCCCTTGGGGACCACTTCCGATTTGCAAATGGGTAACCACCAATTTGAAATTGGCGGTAAAATGCGACTGTTTTGCGTCTGCATTTTGGTTGCAAAACATTCACACATACCACTGCGATTCAGTATGAGAAAGGGATGCCCACACACCCCTAATCAATACCTAATCGCAAACCAAATTTGTGATTCAGTAATAGGTTACCGAATCACAAATAGGGATTTCTACATCACAAAAAGCTTTTTTGCATTTGCAAATGGGCCGATTCTGTGATTCAGTCCATTTACAACCGGGAAAAAAGGTTTGTGCATGTGGCCCTAGGAAACCAAGTGGCAAATGAAGAATTGTTCAAGACCTTTGAAAGATAGATAAAATTGCAGTTCCCTGTTGTCCTCTGGTGCTGAATCCAGCAGTAAAGCTGTTCCAAATTCCAGCAGAATGGTACACAGTCATTGACTTGTGCCAAGCTTTCTTTTCAATATCATTTATTGAGGATTCACAGTTCCTCTTCACATTTCAATGTTTGAATAAAGATCTTGTGTGGTGCAGAATCCCATAAGAGACTTCAGAAAGCCCTTCAAATATTTCTCGGATTCTAAAGAAAGATTTAGAGAGGTTGAAATTGCCATGTAGTTCTGTCTTAGTACAGTACATAGATGAATAATTGCAAACTTGATACTATTGCATTGTTGAATCATTTGGCAGAAAATGGGCATAAAATCTCCCCAACAAAAATGAAGTATTGTGGGAAGGAAGTTATCTAGTCTCAAAAGAACATGTTTTTGCAATTCTGAAATTTAATCCCTCGACCACCCAGAGGTAGGTTCGGATGTTTTTGGGAATTGTTTATGTTGTTGCCAGTTCATTCCAAATCTTTTCCAAATTGCAAGGCCTTTAGTGAGGCTGATATGTATTGATGCCGAAGACCTGGTACCATTTGATGACAAGTGCCTAGAATCATTTAAGAAATTGAAAGAGGGTTTGTGTCATGTGCTTACACTTGGGATGCCTTACTACAATATTATTTTCTAACTGTCCTGTCATGAAAAAGATGGATGTCAACTTTCATTTCTTGGTCAGAAACACAGAGGGCTAATGCGTCCAATTGCAGATCATTCAGGAGTGTTGAATCAAGTTGCTGTAAGTCTCCCCAGATGCCTAAAATCCATTGCAGCAGTTTATTTGGCAATAGAGCAAAGTGAAGGAATTGTGATAGTCCATACATTAATTGTCTCTGTTCAACACTCTATTGAAATCCTTTCAACAAGGACAAAAACACAGCACTTTACAAACAGCAGGCTGACTCAATATGAACCGGTAATACTTGGGGCAGAGAATATTTCAATTAGATGGTGCAATATCCTAATCCCATTGACACAGCTTCCGATTTCAGACGAATGTGAAGGCAGGGAAAATAATGTTGATGAGGAGTTGGAGCACAACTGCATTGAGGAGACCGAGTTATGCACAAAGCCAACACCGGATATTAAGGAAGCCCCATTAGAGGATTCATATTTGACATTATATTTATATTTATTCATTTGTAGAGCGCATGGTTACACCGCCCGGTGTGTCCCCGCGCTGAGACATAGCTAGTGAAACTACTGCTGCCCACTGCAAGACCCGTCGAGCTGTATTTTACACAGTTTTTGCGAACAGCCAAGTCTTCAGTTGTCTGCGAAAGATACTTTCGCTTGGTTCAGTTCTTATGTCAATTGGCATAGTGTTCCATATTTTTGCTGCTAGGTACCTGAAGGAGCGAGCCCCCATTCGTGCTCTGAATATTCTTGGAACTGTCACCAGTGCCTTCCCCAAGGATCTTAGACTGCGCCCTGGGGTGTGTTTAGTCAGTAGTGGTTGAAGGTATCTAGGACCCTTATTTGATAGGATGCGGTGACAATGGCACATTGCCTTGAACACGACTCGCTTTCCCACTGGCAACCAGTGAAGGGTTGTCAGGGCTTTCTTCGTGTTAGCGCTCCTTGGAAGGCTGAGAACCAAGCGTGCCGCCGCATTTTGTACCCTCTGCAGTTTGGATAGGCCTTTTTTGGACGCGCCGAGGTATAATACATTCCCATAGTCCAGTTGGGAAGTAATTACTGCGTGTACTATGGTCTTTCTGGCATTAGATGGTAGCAAGTCAATGACTTTCCTCAAGGTTTTCATAGCCCCATAGCATTTCCCATCTACCTTCCGAATCTGATTGTCAAATGTCAGTTTGGCATCGAACCAGATTCCGAGGTTTTTCACCTCTGTTTTCGGGGTGGGGACTTGTCCCAGTGATTCTGGCCACCATGCGGATGACCATATTGTTGGCGTCTTGCCTACACCATGACATTGTTTGTTGATGGCTCCTGCCTGGAGGCTCCAAATATAGGATTATGAGCTGCTTATGCAGTATATTCTGTTCAAGAATCTTTAGATGTTTCCTCCTTACCAAATATGACTTCAACACAAATAGCAGAATTAATTGCCCTAATAAGAGCTTGCTGCTTGTCAGAGAATCCCAATGCAGATTTGTATACAGATAGCCAGTATGTATATGTAGCAAAATGTAATGTAATTGGGCACTTATAAAGCGCAACTGCCACACCTAGGAGCATCATGGCGCTAAGCGGCACATAAAGAACCTGGCTGACGAACCCATACCAGAAGAATAGGGGATGCGAAGAGTAGGTATTAGATTAAAGTTCTACATACGGCGTCAGATGTTATGAAGATCCAAGTTTTCTGAGCTTTCCTACAGAGAGTCTCGGATTGAATTTGACGGAGCTTGTATGGAAGTATGTTCCAGGCCTTAGACCCTATTACTGCAAGTGATTTCCCTCCTTTTGAAATGAGTCTAAACGCTGGAACCTTTAGCAAATTGGCGTTGGACGACCTAATGTTCCGAGTGGGTACATAATGCCTGAATTTGGTTCGGAGATAGAGGGGACCTGTGGCATGAACTGTCCTGAAAGTAATTAGCAGGACCTTGAAAAGGACTCGTTTATGAATTGGCAGCCAGTGGAGCGTTTCTAGGGATGCTGATGCAGATGACTTCCTAGGCCATTTCAACACTAGAACGTGCAGCTGCATGTTGGACCATCTGAAGCCTGTGGAAAACTGACTTATTTGTGCCTGCATACAGACTGTTGCAGTAGTCAAGTCTTGACGTGATTAGGGCCACAGCAACTGTCTGTCGGGCAGCAATGGGAAGCAGGTCAAATAATTTTTTAAGGGTTTTTATGATGTGAAAACAGGTCCCAGCAACTGCCAGGGATTTTTGTTTAAAGGAGAGAGTGGCGTCAAATTTAATTCCTAAGTTTCGAACAGAATTGACAGTGTTGGGCGGGGGGGGTGGCGTCATCTGGCCACCAGGTCTTGGGGGAGAAAAAATGCCCTTTCCCTAGCGGTAGCATTTCTGTTTTTTCAGAATTACATTTCAGATGGTTAATCTTCATCCAGTTGAAGGTGGCCGTGAGACATTGGCGTAGATTTTCTTCTGCCTGAGTGGTGTTATTCTCCAAAACAAGAATTAGCTGCGTATCGTCCGCATAGGATATAGTCTCTATGTTAAATGACGATATCAGCCTAATTAGGGGGGCCATGTAGGCATTGAAAAGAGTGGGGCTGAGACTTGACCCCTGGGGGACGCCGGAGAGCATTGGTTTATCTACTGATTTGAATGGACCTAGAGAAATGACTTGTCTTCGGTCCTGCAGGAAATTCTTTAGCCAGTCCAGAACTGTGTGCGATATGCCAAAGGAAGCAAGACGGTCTAGCAGAATGACGTGTGAGACCATGTCAAATGCTGCTGACAGGTCCAATAAGACCAGTACAGCATTTTTTCCTTGCTCCAGAGCTGCTCTGAGGGATTCAGCTGTATACAGTAAGGCCGACTCAGTAGAGTGCTGAGATCTAAACCTGGATTGATTGGGGTGAAGCAGATTGGCATCTTCCAAGAATGTAGTAATTTGGCGGTTGACAACTTTTTCAGTGATCTTGCTGAGACAAGGTAGAAGAGAGATTGGTCGTAGGTTTGAGAGAGTAGCGGGGTCCGCAAGTTGTTTCAAAAGTAGCCAGTAAGATTTTGGTGGGTATTCCGACAAAATATAGTCAGTAATATCAACTGACACAATGATCAAGTTGGAAATATCGTGACACGGAAATATCGTGGACAAGAATATCGATTTTAAGGTAAGTAATAACGATGTTAAAAATATTATTGTTAATAATATTGATTTTTTTATTATTTTTGTGTATTTTCTTATATATGTTAATTGTATATGTTTTAAAATGTTTGTTTAAATATTGTTAGATTTTTAATATGTTTTTATTTTTTTATTGTAACTTTTGCCAAAGGGTACAAATGAAAGGTAACTTCACAGTGAATATAAAATGATGTAAAGAAAAAAGATTAATACATATACGTTGTAATCACCATGGGGACAAAAAAACAAAAGAAAAAAGGCAGAATAAAGAAGAAAAAGAGAAAAAGCACTAATAAAAGAAAAACTATTAGGATCAGAGTCTATCATAAAGTTCAAGCAAATCTCTTCCATATGCGATCGAGTTTCTGTAGTAAGCACACACCTCTAGTTCTGGCTAACGCACGCGCCCTCTCATAAATATCTTTCATGATTGCCCACCATTCTAGTGCTGCAGGGAGGTTTGGCGAGATCCATGCCCAAGCAATGCAAAGGCGAGCTGTAACAAAATGATACAAAAAGAACGACCTCAGACCTAGGTTAGCTTCCTCCTTGTAGCCTAGCATGATCTCTTTTGCCATGGGAGAGAGGTCCAGCCTCAAGCGACTACCAATAACTTGACTTACTTCATCCCAGAATGTTGCGAGTTTAGGGCAAGTGCAAAGCATATGTACAATATTAGCTGCCATTATTCCACATTTCGGGCAAAACCTTCTATCTCCTTCATCTACGCATGCTGTTTGGGCCCATTTCACAATCTTTTCAGGGGTGCAATATAGCATACAGATAGTGCGGAATTGTTGCAACTTTAGGCTAATAGAATGAATTGCCCCATCCAAAGTATCTAATGCAGAAGTTATTTCTACAGGAGCGATATCTAGGGCTAGAGCTTGGCTCCACTTAGTAGCCAGAGGCTGGCTATCATCCATCCTATATTGACAAAGCAGTTGATACATAATACTAATTTTGATTTCTGATTAGTATCTAATAGACATGCCAATAAATTGGAGCTCTACTGTATTTGGATCATTTGCTGTCTTAGAAAATAATCTCTAATCTGTAAGTACTTAAAAAATAATTGTTGCAGAAGTTCATACATAGTTTGCAGGTCCTTGAATGTTCGAAAGCCACTAAGATCGTATAATTGCCCAAGCTGCCCAATACCATAGCCTGCCTAGCGTCGACCGACAGCATCATGAAATACTTCCGGGAGAATGGGGTTGCCCCAAAGAGGGAAATTGGAATCGTGACAGAGGCCGCTCAAGGAAAGCGAGCAATAGTCTAGAATTTCATGCCGTATGCATATTATGTCTCTGATCGTCTTGAATCAGACTCTTTTGTAGTAGTTAGGGTCATTGATTTTATACAAAAACATGCTGCTATCTGATCCGAGTGCAAGATAAAAACAAAAATAGTGGTTCTCAATAGACAAAAGACTTTCAAGGTGTCCGGAGAATGGCGCCCAGTAATATAATTTCAAATCAGGGAGTTGTAGCCCTCCCTCTTTGTAGGGAAGTTTGAGAAATCGAATTGCTCGGCGTGCTTGCTTGTATCCCCATATGAAGCTGTTTATCGCCCCTTCTAGCTTCTTAAAGTAAAAAGTAGGAACACATAAAGGAATGGCATGAAATAAATATACGAACTTGGGTAGGACAGTAATTTTAACCCTTTAGGTGCTCATGAAGTAATAGTTCCGTCATGAGCACCAGTGCTCCTGTGCTCATGACGGAACCATTCCATTATGAGTACAGGCACTGTCTGCAGCAGAGGGATTTCCCTTTTTTTTTTGCCTAGGGAGGTGGGCCTGTTTGTGGTTTTCCTTGTAATGACGATCGCGCGCATGGTGCGCTGTCGTCATTACAACAAAAACGAAACAGAAACTTAGTTTCAGTTTCACAGTCTCGGTGCTTGTGGGGCTATCTCAGCCCCCGAGCACCGAAACACATCGGAAAGGTAACGTTGGAAAGGGGAGAATCACCCCTTTCAATGGTACCCTTCCCTAGTAGATCCCTGCTTGGGGATCACCCCAGGAGGGCAATCCCCAAGCAGGGATCCACCCACTAGCACCAGGGAGGGGGGAGTGGCCCCTTAGGCAAGGGCCTTTGCTCCCCCCATAGATTTTTGCCACAGAGAGCCTTTCTGCCCCCCCCCCCTGGGACCAAAAACTCATGTGACCCCCCTCTCAAAACCAGGTCGTTTTAGGATACATGGGGGGCATCTGTGCTTTTGGTCTCGGGGTCAGCAGCCATCTAGGGAAATGTACCAAACCCACACATTTCTAAAAACTAGAGACCTGAGGGAGTCCAGAGAAGTATGGCTTGCGTGGATCCCCCAATGTTTCCCTACCCAGAATCCCCTGCAAATCTCAAATTTTGATGAAAAAATCTAATTGTTCTCACATTTCTGTGTGGGAAAGTTGTAGGATCACCGGGCTGACACAAATGTCCTACCACCCAGCATTCCCCCAGGTCTCCCGATAAAAATGGTACCTCACTCTTGTGGGTGGGTCAAGTACCCGCGACAGGCAAGGACCCAAAACGTATTGTGGAGACATCAAAATTACCTATCACAAAACGATCTGGTTTTGCAAGGGGGGTCACATGAGTTTTTGGTCCCGGGCTTGGCGGCCATCTAGGGAAACCTACCAAACCCACACATTTCTGAAAACTAGAAACCCGGGGGAGTCGAGGGAAGTATGGTTTGCATGGATCCACTAACGTTTCCCTACCCAGAATCCCCTGCAAACCTCAAATTTAACTGAAAAAAATAACTTTTTTCCATACATTTTTGTGTGGGATCACCATGCCGGCAAAAATGTCCTACCACCCAGCGTTCCCCTTGTTCTCTCGAGTAAAATGATACCTCACTTGTGTGGGTGGGCCAAAGGCCTGTGACTGGTAAGAGCCAAAAACATAGGGATTAAAGGGATAGCACCGCAAATTCTAAGCGCTACATTTTAAAAAAAATACATTTTTAGCGGATTCTGCATTGGACAGCCACACCAATGAGGTATCCTTTTAATCGGGAGACCAAGGGGAACGCTAGGTGGTAGGACAAAAATATGTGGAAAAAGTGATATTTATAGCTACATTTGAGGTTTGCAGGGGATTCTGGGAAAGAAAACGTTGGGGGATCCACACAAGACATACCTCACTGGACTCCCCAGGGTGTCTAGTTTTCAGAAATATATGGGTTTGGTATGTTTCCCTAGATGGCCGCGAGCCCGGGGCCAAAAAACCAGCTGCCCCCCCTGCAAAACCAGGTAGTTTTATGATAGGGAATTTTGAGGTCTACACAGTACGATTTGGGCCATTTCCTGTTGCTGACACTATGCCTACCCACACAAGTGAGGTACCATTTTTATCGGGAGACCTGGGGGAATGCTAGGTGGTAGGAAATTTGTGTCAGCCCGGTGATCCCACAACATTCCCACACAGAAAAGTGAGGAACATGTGATTTTTCAGCTAAATTTGAGGTTTGCAGGGGATTCTGGGTAGGGAAACGTTTGGGATCCATGCAAGCCATACCTCCCTGGACTCCCCAGGGAGTCTACCTTTCGGAAATGTGTGGGTTTGGTAGGTTTCCCCAGATTGCCGCTGAGCCCGGGGCCAAAAACCCAGGTGCACCCCCCTTGCAAAACCAGGTCGTTTTTTTGATAGGTGATTTTGATGTCGCCACAATATGTTTTAGGCCCTTGCCTGTCGCAGGCACTAGGCCTACCCACACAAGTGAGGTACCATTTTTCTCGGAAGATGTTGGGGAATGCGGGGTGGGAGGAATTTTGTGGATCCACGCAGATTCCAGAACTTTCCACCACAGAAATGTGAGGAAAATGTGCTGTTTTTGACAAGATTTGAGGTTTGCAAGGGATTCTGGGTAAACAGAACCTGGTGAGAGCCAGACAAGTCACACCATCCTGGATTCCCCTGGGTGTGTAGTTTTCAAAAATATATAGGTTTGCTAGGTTTCCCTAGATGCCGGCAGAGCTAGGGTTCAAAATCTACAGCTAGGCACTTTGCAAAAAAAGGGTCAGTTTTCACTGTAAAAATTTGGTGTGTCCACGTTGCGTTTTAGGCCGTTTCCTGTCACGGGCACTAGGCCTACCCACACAAGTGAGGTACCATTTGTATTGGAAGACTTTGGGGAATGCGGGGTGGGCGGAATTTTGTGGATCCACGCAGATTCCAGAACCTTCCACCACAGAAATGTGAGGAAAATGTGTTTTTTTGACAAAGTTTGAGGTTTGCAAGGGATTCTGGGTAACAGAACCTGGTGAGAGCCAGGCAAGTCACCCCATCCTGGATTCCCCGGGGTGTCTAGTTTTAAAAAATGTACAGGTTTGCTAGGTTTCCCTAGGTGTCGGCAGAGCTAGAGTTCAAAATCTACAGCTAGGCACTTTGCAAAAAAAGGGTCAGTTTTCACTGTAAAAATGTGCTGTGTCCATGTTGAGTTTTGGGTCATTTCCTGTCGCGGGCACTAGGCCTAACCACACAAGTGGGGCACCATTTTTCTCGGAAGACTTTGGGGAATGCGGGGTGGGTGGAATTTTGTGGATCCACGCAGATTCCAGAACTTTCCACCACAGAAATGTGGGGAAAATGTGTTTTTGTTTACAAAGTTTGAGGTTTGCAAGGGATTCTGGGTAACCGAACCTGGTGAGAGTCAGACAAGTCACCCCATCCTGGATTCCCCTGGGTGTCTAGTTTTAAAAAATGTATAGGTTTGCTAGGTTTCCCTAGGTGCTGGCAGAGCTAAGGTTCAAAATGTACAGCTAGACACTTTGCAAAAAAAGGGTCAGTTTTCACTGTAAAAATGTGGTGTGTCTACGTTGCGTTTTGGGCCGTTTCCTGTCACGGGCACTAGGCCTACCCACACAAGTGAGGTACATATTTTATCGGGAGACCTAGGGGAACACAGAATTGTAGAGCAACTGTTATTACCTATTGACTTTTGATGCATTTCTGCCTTCCAAATGTAAGACAATGTGTAAAAAAGAAGTCACTTTGAAAAATGTCCTATAATTCACATGCTAGTATGGGTACCCACAATTTTGGAGATGTGCAAATAGCTACTGTTTCTAAACTCTATATTTTGTTCCCATTTCAGAAATACATAGGTGTCTTTCATACCGATTTTTCACTATTTATATTTTCCCAAATGAATTGCTATATACCCGGGACACAATAAACAACCATTGCAAGACACTGCTCAGTTATTGGCTCTGGGTTCCTCGGGTTCTTGGTGAACCTACAAGTCCTATATATCCCCACAACCAGAAGGGTCCAGAGAATGGAACGGTATATTACTTTAAAAAATGTGTCATACTTAGAAGACGTTATAGGAGAAAACGTTGGCACAAATGGCTGTTTTTTTCAACTCATTTTCAATTTTTCCTATTTTCAACTGTTAGTTTCTATAAGAAAACCTTGAAGGATCTACACAAATGACACCTTGCTGAATTTATAGTTCTATCTACTTTTCAGAAATGTATAGCTTTCCAGAATCCATCATTGCTTTCATACCACTTTTTACCATTAACTGGAAGGAGGTTGAAAGCACAAAAAATAGCAAAAATAGGCTATGTCCCAGTAAAATGCCAAAACTGTGTAAAAAATGTTGGTTTTCTGACAAATGTCTGTCAGTCTCTGAAAGCTGGGAAGATGGTGATTTCAGCACCACAAACCCTTTGTTGATACCATTTGCAGGGAAAAAACGAGACGCTTTCATCTGCAGCCCTTTTTTCCCATTTTTCCAAACAAAAACTACATTTGGCTGTATTTTGGCTAATTTCTGGGTTCCCTCCAGGGGAATCAACAAACCCTGGGTACCCTTAAAATCCCCATGATGTTGGAAGAAAAGGACGCAAATTTGGTGTGGATACCTTATGTGGTCAAAAAGTTACAGGGGCCTAAGCGTGAACTACCCCAAATAGCCAAAAAAAGGCTTAGCACAGGGGGGGGGGTAATAGGCCTAGCAGCGAAGGGGTTCATAATGTTGCATCTACCAATTATGCTAATTGGGAGTTTATTCCAATTCTTTAGGCTTTGAGTAACAGACTGCAGTAGTGGTTCATAGTTACGCCTCTATATCTGTTCGACACAAAAAGAAATGCGCACCCCAAGATAAGTTGTAGTCATACAGCCCCTAATATTGGTACTGCTGAGTGGAAATTAAATAAAACTTGTGTATTGAGTTTGTAACCGGAAAGGCGACCAAATTTTCCGGCCTCCTCTTGAATTGAGGTGAGTGCCGTCACCGGATCGGAAGAGAAGACTGCTATATCATCAGCATAAGTGGTGACTTTTAGTTCACGTGACCCTTTGCTAAATGGTAAGATGTGGGCATTAAAATTAAGTGATCTAATAAACGGCTCAATGTATAATGCAAATAGCAGTAGGGAAAGTGGACACCCCTGCCGAGTACCACATTGTATATTTGAAAAGGGGCCGAATGCAAATTAGTATATATTAAATTGGCCTGTGGGTTAATATATAGTGCACGGACCCATTTGCTATATCAGCCACCCAGACCATTAGCCATTAGTACTGCCCATAAGCAATCCCATACCACTCGATCAAATGCTTTTTCAGCATCTAACAGCACCATCTCAATATATTGAGCTCGGCCTTCTTGGCTATGTCCAAAGTAACGATTGTAGTATTGACATGAGCTGTAGTGTCTCTACCTGTTATAAACCCATGTTGCTGACTCAAAATTAAACGAGGCATAAGGGGAGCGAGTCGATTTGCCAACATTTTAGCGAAGATTTTAGCGTCCGTATTGATAAGGGATATGGGACGGTAAGATGCGCCCTCATCAGACGGCTTTCCCTTTTTTAAAAAGAAAACCATGTTAGTCATATCCCAAGAGTTAGGTACCTCCATCCGAGTTCCAATCTGATGTATTACCGCGCTTAGTAGCGGTAAGATGAGATTCTTAAAAGTTTTATAAAACTCAATTGGCAAAGAATCATCCCTTGAAGCCTTACCCGAGGGTAGAGCAGCCAAGGCTGTCAAAATATCATTGTTAGTAATGTCATAATGAAGAGAGGCAGCTTCTTCTTCATTCAAATATGGCAGGTTGCAGCTTTTTAAATAGTTATCAAACTCAGTTTGATCAGGTGAGCAGGGTGAAGTATAAAGTCTCTGATAGAATTGACAAAATTGTTCGATTATTAAATGAGGATGTGTATGTATCCCATCTTCTCCCCTTATAGCCTTTATTTGACTTTTCAATTTCTTATCAGCTAGTTGGTACGCCAACACTCTCCCAACCTGTTCCCTGTATTCATATAGCAAAGAGCTATGGTCCTGTGCTCACTTCTATCTGCCAACTTATTCAGGATACAGTTTGATCAAAGTGTCAAATGAATGAATCTTCTAACAGAAAACAATTAATTAATCAGGAAAAGAGAATTACATAGAACACGGGTGTATATATTCAAAAAGTTGCTTTTATATGAATTCAAAATAGTTCAATTTTGTAGGGTACATATAGAACAAACAACACAATGTAGCCGAAGTCAGAATTTACATGTGATCCCATATTCTTCTCAGTTACAATTGTGGACACCTTTACAAAAGACATTTTTAAGGCAATTTGAAGAATTTATATAAAGCAAACATTGCCTGTAATACATTCAACTGACGAATAGGTGTTATAGTCGACGTTTCGGTCTATTTATGTCACTGTCCATTAGACCATCTTTAGGACGTTGAGAATATTGATAACAAAGACCCTTATTTCACAGTCGGTGATGATTCTTTATGATATTTTTATGAGACAACTTCAATTTATGAGTTGAAGCATGAAATACTGTGTTTTTCAAGGGTTGAGGTCACTTCTGGTTAAGAGAAGGGAACTATAGACATAGCCACAACCAACACCGCTCCCCTTCACGCGGTTCACCAAGTCTTCCGGCTTCCCGTGGCCGGAAGACTTGGTGAACCACGTGAAGGGGAGCTGTGTTGGTTGTGGCTATGTCTATAGTTCCCTTCTCTGTGAAATAAGGGTCTTTGTTATCAATATTCTCAACGTCCTGAAGATGGTCTAACGGACAGTGACATAAATAGACCCAAACGTTGACTATAACACCTATTCGTCAGTTGAATGTATTACAGGCAATGTTTGCTTTATATAAATTCTTCAAATTGCCTTACAAATTTCTTTTGTAAAGGTGTCCACAATTGTAACTGAGAAGAATATCGGATCACATGTAAATTCTGACTTCCGGCTACATTGTGTTGTTTGTTCTATATGTACCCTACAAAATTGAACTATTTTGAATTCATATAAAAGCAACTTTTGAATATATACACCCGTGTTCTATGTAATTCTCTTTTCCTGATTAATTAATTGTTTTCTGTTAGAAGATTCATTCGACACTTTGATCAAACTGTATCCTGAATAAGTTGACAGTAAGTTACTTACATAGAACTTACCCCATAGATATAAAAACATTTTTCTCTGAACTAAATCCCTTGTAGGCGCGCTTACCTGCTCATACTAAACCGCCCAAGCCATCAAGGGTCTATTGGGTATCCCACTATTTAAGATATCACTTCTATCTGCAGCAGTGTTTTGATATTAGCCAGCAAGAAAAAGGAACATGGCGATTGACTCCGCCGTGAGGATCACGTCCACTGAGCTCCCCGATAGAGATGCCAGCAAAATGCCATTGAGTGCCTTTTCTTTTAAATTTGGCGACTAATGGGAAAAGAAACGCTGAACTAGCCTTGCACAAAAGACTTACCCGCATCAAATTGCTAGATGCTACGTTGGAACAACCAGCCCCTCCGTCGTCTTTGGAGATTGCTCACATACTCTCACCGGCTGATTGGTTCTGGCCTCTCTGCCCTCTACTGGTCCAGCCTGCTCTCAACCCATGCCATGGGTCATCCTAAGGTCCGCACTTCAAAGAGCAGGCGTCCTGCTCGGAACTCAGCTGTTACTGGCGCCGTGCTGCCAAGATCGATAGCCACGGAGGATCCTACAACGGCCGGCGATCACCCACAGGAGCAGCTGGTTAGAGCGGATAGAAAGAACTTACCCCGTATGGGGAGACCAATTTTGAAGCTGCTCGAGTCAGGAAAAGCAGCCGACATTCTTTCCACCGTCCCCAAAACTGCCATTGCTGACACCATACTTGACACAATTCAGTTAAGGCGCGGGGAAAAATTTGTTGGAAGAGAGGGAAGTCTCATCGGCCTGGATGATGCATCAGACAACACAAATGTGAACTCAGCGGGCATGCACCCTGGAGACACCCCGGTTGTGATACTACAGCGAACGCTGCAACAAATGGCTACTCAGCCAGTCAGCCAGGTAGAGGTTAGTGGCGGCACTACTGTTTCTTGCTTGGACACTGCTATTGTTTCACTGTCGCAACCTCAGCAGCCGCCGCAGCTGTTAACTTTAAACGAAGCACCGGGTAATAATGTAACCTGTTTTTATTCAGGGGCTACAGATTTAACTGTTGGTCTGGATACATCCCTCCCTGGGGCAATGGCATCTTCCCGAAAAAAGGGGATACAATGTATATGGAATCAGCTGAGCAACTAAAAGTTTCACTTACTGAGCTACTCGATGAGGCTGATGCTTCGCCTGTCTCACTTTCATTATCGCAGAACATGAATTATTCACCGCCATATATTTTAGAGGACTCTAATGATTTAGTTAGTCTCTCCTCGGCTAAGAAGCACAACTTAAAACTTGCCAAAACTGCCAGATGTCTCAAAAGGAATACTGAGCTTCAGAGCAAGACGCGATCTTATGACGCCACTACAATATGTTTGAAGGGGGAGCAGAGGGTAGCCTTTATGCAAATGGGTCACTTCTAAAGGGGAGGTCAAGGCAATTATATCGAGACTTTCAAATTCTGGCCCGGGTGGTGGGCCCAGTATCAACTTGAAGCCCTGCCTCCCTCCCAGAAGCACACAGTATTATTGGGTGCTTAGCAAAAGATGCTGTGCTACCATCCGGCTTCTCCTCTCCGGTAATGAATGAAGTCATCATACCCAGTATTGAGGCACTAGAGGCAGCTAACCATCATTTTGGTCAATCTTACAGGCTCTGCAGGTGCAAAGAGCTGAGGCACAGGAGCACTATGCGCAGCTCAGGGCTGACTATTTACTGATTCAACTATCACTATCAGAAGTGACCAGCAAGGTGGCTTCACTCACCAACGATGTGGTGGAATTACAGCAGCGCCTCACAGACAACGAAGAAGCGGTGGCATCTTCTACTCGCCAAGCTCACGCCCATGACAACCAGTTAGCCGCTCTACAGGGGGAAATCGAGGATTTGGAAACCCAGCAGCGCCAGAACAACTTAAGGCTGTTCGGGATCCCTGAAGGAAAGGAGGGCTCAGACCCACTGGCATTCGTCGTGCAGCTGTTCGAGAAAGCCTTTCCTGATCTGGTGGACTGGGACTGGGATTCCCAAATCCCTAGGGCTCTTAGGCTGCCAATCTTTCTAAATCAATCTGATCGGACCAATTTACGACACCCCGTCCATTTCTCATATATATTGGCTACATTCTCCTATGACAGGCCATCGCTATTAAAGCCCGACCTGCTACACCAGTTATGGTTGAATCAATTTCCTTCTCTGTCAGGTCGGATCTATGTAAAAGTACAATGGATAAGAGGTGGAGGATGCGACAGCTTATTGACCCTTTGAAAGCGACTGGGGCCCAGACGTTCTTGCAGGAACCGGCCCGTTTGAAGGTTATTAAGGATGGGTAATCCCAGATCTTTCACACGGATCTGGAAGCGAAACTGGCTCTTAGTAGATGGAAGCAACATGCTGAGAAATAACTTTAGCTGAATGAAGGTTTTCCTAAAAAGGATGGAGGATATCTAGAACGGTTAGTCACTGTTTTTCTGTCTTCTGATTGACTAATCATATTTGGACATTAGCTTAATTTAGTTTTAACTTGTAGCTTCTCTCTATTTTTCCCTGCTTAATTTTTTTTCTTGCCTAAATTCTGTTTAACTGCTCAATATTACAGGCACTCACTTGAGGGGGGGCTCTTGGGCACTGCGTTCCTTGGTGGCTGTCATCCACTGACAGATGGAAAAGGGGGTAATTCCTTTTTCAGGTCACTTGGGGGGAGGGTTTGAGGGTAAGGCAGTGAAAAAGGGAGGGGGTGGGTAAAGGGGGTCCTGTACTCAGGTCAGAGGAGGGAGGTGGGGGGGAAAGAAACCTAAGGGGTATAAGTAGACATGATACTAATATGAAACAAGCCGCTATTTTGGCTATGGGGCACTTTTTTTCTTTTTTCTCTTGAGACTTTGCTTCTCCAGTTTCTCATTTAAGGAATCATAGCAGAGAGTTTGGTTGGGGTTTAGGTGTAGCTCCACTACATTCTTTGCATTTTTTGAAGGCATTAGTGTTCAACAATAGGGGTAATTAGGTGTATGTGTTGGAATGTAGCTGGATTGAACATGGCAAGTAAGCGTCAGCTAGTAGGGGAGGAACTTAAATTATACTAGCCCCATATTGTACTCCTTACAGAAACTCGCTTGGCCTACAAGGATAGGGGCTTGTTTAAGCATTTAGGCGTTGAAACAGTTGTTTGTACATCTCAGGGCATTTCAATCAGAAGGATAGCTATCTTAAAAGACAAATGGATGAAATGCAGTATTCTCAAGGTCTCCGCTGATCATTGTGGTAGATGGGAAATCTCGCAATTTGAAATCTACGACACAAAATATGTACTTTGCGCTGTATATAGTCCCAATGTTGATGACCCCACTGTTATTAATACCTTGATGCTAGAGCTGCTGGATTGGCAGGGCGACTAGCTAATTATGGGTGACTTTAACTGCACCTTGAATTATAGTATCGATTCTACTAACTGGGCGGCTTCCCCGAGAATGGCAAAGGTCAGAAATTCAATTTTGGAGATGGCTGGACTTCATTGTCTGAGAAACGCATGGCAGACAATCCATGCTACACTACCCGGGTACACTTACTATTCTGCCCCACATAAGCAGTACTCTAGAATTGATCTAGCCTTTGTTAATAATAATATACTAACAACGGCCAACATTGAGGTTTGTCCTCGGATAACTTCAGACCATAATCCTATCTTACTCAGTTTTCAGTCGTCGGTGGTCGATAGGACTAGACGGCCATTCTCATTCCCTAGATATCTGTTGACAGATGATGAGTTTATTTCATTTACTCAAATATCTTTAACCGAGTTCTTACACTCTAATATAGGCGCAGCTTCTCCTTTTATTGTATGGGATACAATGAAGGCCTATGTGCGAGGTATTACTCAGCAGTATGTTTTCCGTCAAAATAAAATGAGGGAAAACGATATGAGGGCAGTCTGCCAAGTGTTAACACAGCTAGAAACTCTCCATGCTGAGGAGATTAGGCTAGGGGGCTTAAATCAAGAGCAGCTATATATTTCAGTAATAGATAAATGCTTGTTTATGGGCAGGATGTTAAAGAAAGGACTGCAGCCACTTTTAACAAATATTGCTCCTTGAATATGGTTCGTAAATTAATAGTAGTTTTTAAGTTTAATTTAATAGTTTTTTGTTATTTTTAGTACCATAGCCGGTTGTGGGGTTTATAAGGGAATAGGGTGGGAAGTAAATTAATACAAATAATTAATAAAATTTTGTAATTAATAATATTTATTAATTATTTAAATGATAACTATTTATGTTAATTGTATATTAAAAATGTTTTAGTTAAAATTTAGGTGTGGGTTGTGGGTTTTGTAGGGGTATGGGTGGGAAGTAAATTAATTATAATTAATTAATTAATATTTTTCAATAATTATCAATTATTTAATTGATAAATATTTATGTCAATTGTATAATTAATATTTTTTGTTTTTAAGTTTTAGGTGCGGGTTGTGGGTTTTGTAGGTGATAGGGTGGGAAGTAAATGAATTATAACTAATTTATTATTCATTTTAAATTATTATTAATTATTTAAATGATTATTTATGAAAATAGTAAAAAGTTTTTACGTTTGATGTGTGGGTTCTGTGTTTTGTAGAGGTATAGGGTGGGAAGTTAATTAATCGATACAGGACTAAAAATGTGTGGAGGTATCGCCATAGTATTTAAAAACACAATCAATGTGATATGGATCACAACTACCATCACTGACTCCATGGAGTTAGGTATCTTTAAGATAAAACTTTCCACCACCAATAGCTGGAACGGAGCTCTGATCTACCGCCCCCGAGGGCCCAAGGCCAACTTCGGTCAACAGCTGGTAGAGCAAATATCCACGCATGTTTTAGCCTCAAATAAATTTCTTCTCCTGGGAGACTTTAACTTCCATGGGGAAGATCCCACCAATTCGGAAGTAAAGATGTTACTAACGGACCTTGAAACACTAGGACTCTCTCAAAGATTCAGAGGACCTACACACACAGCTGGGCATTCACTTGACCTACTATTCTCGAATACCGAACTTTTGGACTGTAAGGCACTGTTGTAATTTGGCAGCACTTAAGTTAAGCATTAGCCAAGACATCCTGTATTCAGAGGCTAAATTGTCCGCTTTGTGGAATCCATTTTTTATTTCTGGCAGCCATTTTGGTTGCCATGTGCTGCCATGTGCTCGCCATGTGCTCTGTCCTACCTTCCTGTTAACTGCTCTTGAAATCTGCCTAGAGACGAGTTATATTTAGTTTCTTTTGCTTTGCACATGCTCAGTTGAGCTCGTAGCTGTCCATGCAGCTGTTCCGAGTTTATAAATGTCAGGATGTGTCTACTAGAAGTAGAAACTGTTAGCTCCACCCACTTGTCGACTGTGCATTTCTTGTATGACCTTATATGTATCTAAAACCAGCATTTGTGTTTGTACCGCCTTCATTTGAGCCCCTGTGTGGGTCTAAAAGGACCAAGGTCCTTCCATTCAGTGTGCTACTTCATGCATTACCGAAGGGTGGTGTGTAAATGTAGCTCCACCTCATGAGGTTTAATAAACTCTGTCTTTTCTATTCCAGTTTCTGTGCCAACTTCTTCTTAGCGGTCTGAGGACTCTGTGCAAGGAAGGGTGAACTCCTAAGCACTGGTAGGCCTTGTTGAGGCTCACCACTACAAATTGGCGCTTCCAACGCGGGGCTCATCGGCGACTCGGATGCCCGAAGGACTGGTCGAGATGAAGGATTGGAATCTCGCTTTTGGACGCGATCGCTGCCTGAGGAGACCCGAGTCTTGGCACCCACGGCGTTTTTCCTTTCTTTCTGATCTGACCATCCCGGCGGCGCCGGTCCTCGACTGAGATCTCTTCTGTTGACTCGCCGTGCAGTGACCATTTGGTCGATTTGAGAACTTGGCAGTTGGAACCTGGACACCATTTGATTGGTAAGAGCCGTTTTGCGGCACAGACTTCTCATGTTTCAAGTAAGGCTTCTGTGCTTAGAGTTATAAATGAATACATTTAAAGGTGATAGGAAAGGAATGAGGCTTGCTTTTCATATGTGGAACCATCAAAAGGGTTTGTGATCATTATTACAAAAAAAAAAAAAAAAAGGAGAATTTTGATTATATGAAGAAAAAAAATGTTTATTAAAAATAATTGCCCTACAATTGTTTTTGATCTTTTGTAATGTCTGATAATCATACTGTGAATAATATATAGCTCCTAGCATCAAAGTTGGATTTAAGTAGCACTTTACCATGATGTGGGAGTGCAATGTGAAATTTCACTTTATCCAGGCATATAAAAACATTTTTTAAGGGTGTACCTTATACATTTCTGATCCCCCATCTCTGGGATATCTAGAGGACACCCTGGGGATCCCTAATATGCCAAAATATTGTAGGTTATTCATTTTTAAGTGCCCCTACCACCAAAGTCGAAATTGGGAAAATTCACTATTTAACAGTAGTTTTGCCAAGCAGAGCAGCTTTCACACTGCTCTTAGGCTTTAGTAAATGCACACATTTAAGTATAACACAAATAGCTGACCTCTAATGCACACCATACACTGCACACAGATAGAGACAAGTATTGAACAAAAAACACAGCAGAAGTTAGATCCTATCTTTAAAATTATTAGACGGACAGGACTGCCTTTCAGCTGTGATTCTCCAGAGTTGCTTTGAATTGGAAAGACCGCATGGAAAGCCTTGCACAAAAATGGACAGCTGGTGCAAGGGTTAAAGGTCGGAGTTCTGCATTTAGCTACCTAGCAAGGCTAAGGGGAAGGTTTGCTTGGACACTTCGACCTCCGAACAGTTTTTGTAAGAAGAGATGACAGTTCAGAGGGAGGAAGAGAAGCTTTGATTCCTATTTTTGGCAAACGCAAGTTTTGCGCAGTCATCTGAAAAGAAGGAAAAGCCCTGAGTAGAGCATAGCTCTGCCATGTATATAAAAATAATGGTTTTAGTTTAAAGATTACTGTGCAAGGGCTGAGATAAGGAGGCAATGGATTTTAGTTTGCATACATGCGCCCTCATGTTAATCTAGTACAATTGCTCAAGGAATTGGTAATTGGTTATTAACGCTTTCTAAAGTACTCAATGTGCTTGTGTTAGGCTGAATCAGAGAATAGCCACTTTCTAAGATATCTCCTACAAGTTTGTTTGTGCCCAGTTGCTACACATAGGGGTTGAAAGTGTTGACAGCAGTGAAACCTGTTTCAGGTTTTCCTACTGTCAAAATGGGGGAAGGAGGTTAGCTCCTGGGCAAATTAAGGGTAGGCAAATTTATGTTTTCTCTCTTCTTTTCTCACTCTCTCTTGAGTCTGTCTAAGCTGTCTAGGAAATGGCCATGAGATATTTAATTGGCTATTCAGTAATACTGTTTTAAAATTGTTAGAATTAATAAAATGATTAAAATATATGCTATGTTACTGCCCATCCTGTATGAAAGAATGAGTAGAACAGATTGATGTTCCCTTATTTGACCTTTAAAGGGAACTGTATAGTGGGGGTTTCTGTTCAAAAATCTCAGGTGGCAATACCATTATTGTTTATGTTATTCTCATGTTCTATACAGTTTTGCAAGGGCATTGCTAGTCTTTTATTAGCTAGTCTGTGTAATTGAGCTGACAGCCCTTATTAGAGCTGGAGATAGGGTTTTTTCCTTTTGAAAATGATGTTGCATAGTCCGGATCGTGAAAAGTAGAATGCAGGAAAGACGCCCATGTGATCCTTAGCAAACATTTTGAAGGAAAATATTGTTTTATAGGAGTTTGTTTGTCACAACATGTTCTGCTGGAGAAATTTATGTACCCACTATGTTGAAGTTTAGTTCTTTTTGCAATAAGAATCCCTGTTAAATTAGCAGTTTTAGATTTTTCCTGCTGCGCCTATAACATGAAAGCATGGTCCTAAGCATAAAATGTAGGTGCTTTTATTAAGAGAAATTATTTTAGAAGTGTCTGCAGTCCTGCACAAGTAATGCAAGGTTCATAAGTAGAAGTGTAGAAAAGTTCCTTTTTCTTGAGGTTCTTCAGATGAATAATATAGGAATGCACAAATGTAAGGATTTGGAGTATGTCTGTATTGTTTTTCTTTTTCCTCAGAATTTAGTAAATGAACACCGACTTCCTTGGCTGCTTGGGATTGGGAAAAACAAATCAAATCGTGTAACGTATTACTCTTGTCAGTTCACCAAAAAGTTCCTTTTATACTTGCCAATAGGTCTAGGGTGTTTTTTATTCTCAGATAAGATGAAGTGGTTCTTGGGTGCCTTGCTAATGAATGGGGCATCCCAAGACTAAGGAAGTATTCTGAGACTATCCTCTCTGTTGATAGATTATTTCTGTGCCTTGTCTAAAGACCTTTTGTTCTGCCCACCAATAGATATTTGCTGCCCTACAACCATTGCCAGAGGGGCCCGGACATCAGATCCAGCCTGGGAGTCAGCGCCAGTCCAGCTTGGAGTCAAGATAAAGGGAACCAGCACAGGCGTTGCTGGCAACTAGGGCCTCAGTGAAGGCGGAAGCACTGGGACGTGAAGTGTGTACCCCTGCCACTGTCTTGGGCGAAAGACGGGGTCACAAATCAGGATGAAGAAATCTTTCTGTGGATCCAGTTTTTGATGCCCAGCTGAGAGAGTCACAGACCGATAAGGACGGCAAGGAGGCTTTTACTTGAGGTGACCCCCTTTGAAACAAGGGTTGCTTCACATATCCCAGCATCAGGCCTTTTGAGTCCTGGTCCCCAAGTGAATGCAAGTCTGCGCCTTTGTTTGTTGATCAAGAGATGCCCGAGCACACTGGGTATAATCTGTGGCCCCAACAAAAGAGCAGTGCGCCAGCGGAGCAATACAGGAGTTAAGGAAGGACTTGAGTTTATGGTACAGGTGCTGTGCCCTTGGTGCCTGTTAGATTAAAGTGAAGAAAACTGGTGCACTGCCTGAGACACTGGACAGGATCGTTGAAAGACCTTTTTCTTCTCAAACTGGGCCGTGATTCTTGAGTTGCGAGTTGTGCATCTCCACCGTGGGAACAACAAGAGCCTGCCTGTGAGGCTCAAACGGACACAGGGAGAAGACTCCCCTCTGGATGGTTGTACAGCGGCTTCAATTTCCCACTGACTCTTTTTTTGTTAGTAATGTACCCCTTTGATCGTCCCATTTTTGAGGGGATCAACTTAATAAAGTGTGTTATCAAAATAAAGAAGGTTATCCACAAGCCAAAGGGACTAAATGGGAATGGGAAAAGTGACAATATTTCAACACCATATGTCTTCACAAATGTGAGAATAATAAAGAACATTGGACCTTTTGTGATTTCTGTGACAAAAGCTAAAGCAGATTTGTGTATTTGTAGCGTTGGAAGAATTCCAGTGGGGAGGAGTGAGTGTACTGTAATCCTGACCATTGAAGGTGCCAATAACAGCACTTTCACAGCCTCGCATAATACGTATTTTGTGTGTGGAAATAACGGATATTATCAATTACCTGTTGGGTGGTCAGGAATCTGCTACCGGATCACTCACCTTCAGTATATGGCGCAATATCAAAACTGCATAAGATTGCTGCAGAAATTCATCCAGAGACTGGTACTTGGACTTTTACTGGATGGTTTTGGACTCTTGTTTCTGCTTGGGGCTGGAAGCTACTGACTATCCTGTGTGTAATGATTATAATACTTTTTACATGCTGTATATGTATCCAATGTGGTCCAATGCTTTGCTCCATTTGCATCTCTGCTTGTATACCTGCCAAAGGGAACGTTGCTGAAACAAAGGCCCAACAAATGTTGAATAAAGAGGTGGCCGAAATAATGTTAATAGATGTACGGGATGAATATTTAGATTACCCCAGAAAAATGAATGTCTTCGGCTAATGCTGAAAGGGTCGTCTGTTGTAATTTGGCAGCACTTAAGTTAAGCATTAGCCAAGACATCCTGTATTCAGAGGCTAAATTGTCCGCTTTGTGGAATCCATTTTGTATTTCTGGCAGCCATTTTGGTTGCCATGTGCTGCCATGTGCTCGCCATGTGCTCTGTCCTACCTTCCTGTTAACTGCTCTTGAAATCTGCCTAGAGACGAGTTATATTTAGTTTCTTTTGCTTTGCACATGCTCAGTTGAGCTCGTAGCTGTCCATGCAGCTGTTCCGAGTTTATAAATGTCAGGATGTGTCTACTAGAAGTAGAAACTGTTAGCTCCACCCACTTGTCGACTGTGCATTTTTTGTATGACCTTATATGTATCTAAAACCAGCATTTGTGTTTGTACCGCCTTCATTTGAGCCCCTGTGTGGGTATAAAAGGACCAAGGTCCTTCCATTCAGTGTGCTACTTCATGCATTACCGAAGGGTGGTGTGTAAATGTAGCTCCACCTCATGAGGTTTAATAAACTCTGTCTTTTCTATTCCAGTTTCTGTGCCAACTTCTTCTTAGCGGTTTGAGGACTCTGTGCAAGGAAGGGTGAACTCCTAAGCACTGGTAGGCCTTGTTGAGGCTCACCACTACAGCACCACTTCCCCTTACATGGACGGAACATTTTCTAATCGCTTTTTACGTTCAGTCCCTTCATCCTTTTACTATAAAAAGGAACAGCAGATTGCCACTTGATGCACATAGACCATGGCATAAACTCTCTTGAAGCTTTCGATTAAGCTTTTCACCCTAGTTTGCCGCAAAGCAATCCAAAGGTCTCCGACCTATTGGAGTCCTTCAACTCTGCTCTAACTGTAGCACTGGACGCAACTGTTCCTTATAAAAATTATAGTTCCACCAATCACCGACCTTCCGCCCCCTGGGTCTCGCCAGAGCTAAAATAAAAAAAATCTAAGTGCAAAAACCTTGAGAGGCGCTGGTGCAGAAGCAAAGAGCCCCAAGATAAGGACTTGTACAAACAAGCCCTATCCTGCTAACACCAGAACATCAAATCTGCCAGGCGTAGTTTTATCACCAACCAAATCGAACAGGAAGGAAATTCCCCTAAAGTGCCTTTTAATATAGTCCATGACTTTACCTCCCCTCAGGCGTATATCCAGTCTCCTTCTGGATCCCAGAAACTCTGTGACTCACTGGCCAACTTTTTTCAGGAAAAAAATCTCTCACATCTACACAAAATGTAATATTCCCTCTCCCCAGGGAACAGAGATTACCACCCCTGACGTAGATCAGTCAAACGCTACTCCCTACACATTTGACAGCTTCGCGCCTTTCACAATGGAGGAAATACTTGGTTCTCTGATGTCAGCCAAGTCTGGCTCTCCTCTGGACATTTAATTAATAAACAATTGAGCACCTACCTCGAAACCAACCAAATGCTGGATACCTCCCAATCAGGTTTTCGCCCAGGCCATAGCACAGAAATGGCTCTACTGGCCGTGACAGACTCCCTGCGCCTAGGGTTGGATGCAAGCAACCCAGTTATGCTGGTACTATTAGACCTCTCTTCAGCCTTTGATACAATCTCTCATACGAGGATGATATAAAGGCTACAAGCAATTGGCATACAGGGCCTGGCACTTTAAATGGCTTCACCATTTTTTGACAGATAGACATCAAACTGTCATCCTGGGCTCTTACTCTTCAAGCAAGACAACCTTAGACAGGGGTGTCCCGCAGGGCTCGTGCCTGAGCCCCACTTTGTTTAGTATCTATATGGCTCCATTGGTTGTGACTGCGGAGCACTATGGCTTTGAAATAGTATCATACGCGAATGACACCCAGTTGATGTTTACGTTCGGCCTGGACCTAATACCGATTAAAAAGCACTTTGCCTTGGGCATGTTAGCTATTTACGATTGGATGAATGAGAACTATCTCAAATTGAATGCAGATAAGACAGAGATCATGCTGCTTGGCAAAGCCTCCTCGATCTGGACGGGCAACTGGGTGCCACTCCCTTGCCCGAACAAGTAGTGAAGAACCTGGGGATGAAACTGGACCATACCTTAATGATGAAAGAAAACATCTTGGCTACCACTGGAATATGCTATTACAACCTGCGCCTGTTGCACAGAATTTTCCCCTATCTTTCTACCTCGGCCTGTAGAACCCTGGTCCAAGCCTTAGTAACAAGTAAACTGGACTATGGTAACGCCCTTCTGGCAGATGCTAATGAAACCTTAGTTGCCAAACTTCAGGTCGTTCAAAATACAGGAGCCAGACTCATTCTTAATCGTCCTTTTGGGACTTCATCTGCCCCCCTGCTGAAAGAACTACACTGGCTGCCATTGAAGAAACGCTCTTATTTTAAGATTTGTTGCCTCACATATAATGCCATAAAAGGGTAAGGCCCACTATATCTTAAAAATAAAATAAAACCATACACACCAGGCCGCAATCTAAGATCTCGGGACAAAGCCTTACTGTGTATTCCCCTCATTAGTCTAATCCGCAGCGGTGAAAAGGCTTTTTCCTACCTCGCCCCTTTGTACTGGAATAAGCTCTCCTTTCATGTCTGCTCATGCCCAAACTACTGTAAGTTCAGGAAACTCCTCAAATCATATCTCTTCTGAACATCCCTCCCTTCTCCCGATCCTGTTTTCTGCAACAGCTCCGGGTGATTTGTGCGCTATATCAAATTGAATTAGCATAACATAACATTTTAATTTAGTAATAATTAATGTTTCATTATTTATAATTAGAACATTGGAATGTGGAGCACTCCATTGAAGACAATGGAGTGCTCCGTGCTTCTACGGGCCGGTAAAGGCCCGCAAAGCAACATTCCAATGTTGTTTTCACAAAGGCCTCTCGGAGCCCGAGGGGATTTAAACCCCCTCGAACTCCGAGAGGCCTTTGTTTTATTTGTTAGAACATTCTGCCCTCTAGTGGCAGAATGTTCTAATAGCCTTATAGTCCTTCGTAGCTGGGCTATACCGGCTATTAAAGTCCTGCTCCCTTGTTAAAGTCCCTCGCCTTCGGCTCGGGCCTTTAACGCTGGAGCGGGCCTTTAATAGCCGGTATAGCCCACTACGGCGGGCTATAAGGCTATATTATTTAATTTATAATTATATATGTTCATTGTATAAATATTTTTTTTCATTTACATTTAATGTGTGGGTTGTGTGTGTTATATGGGTATAGGGTAGAAGTAAATAATTATAATGACTTAAAAATGATTTATTATTATAAATAATTATTTAATTGATAATTAATTATGTAGAGATATATTTTTGTTTGTGGGTGTTTCGTGGTTTTTGTGTGGGTAAAGGGTATGTAGGAAATTACAATAATTAATACATGTTCATTTTTAATAATTGTTTAATTGATAATTAATTATGTAATTATGTAATTAAAATATTGTTTAGGTTATATGTGTTAGTTGCATTTGTAGGGGTAAAGGGTGGGAAGTTAATCAAATATAATAAATTGTATCTTAGTTAACAAGAAATATTAATTGTTGAATTGGTTATTAATTATGTGACTTCTTTAATTCTTTTTTAAATTTATATATTAGGTGTGGGTTGTGTTTTTTGTACGGATAAAGGGTGGAAAGGTAGTTAAATGTAATTGTTTTATTAGTAGCTAATTAACATTAATATTTTAATAGATATTTAATTATGTAAAATGTGTATATATTATAAATTTAAATATACATTTTAGATGTGTGGTGTGTACCTTTTAGAGGTATAGGGTAGAAAGTTATGTAAGTAATAACACCATTAAAAAGAGTAACATTTGTATTTTATTGTAATTCATTATTGTATGTGTTAATTGTGTTATGCTTTTTAATTGCAAATAATATTGTATTTGTTGCTTATTATTATTTTGATAATAGATTTAGGTGTTTTGATAAAAAATATTATTTGTATTAACCTTTAATATCAAATCTGCAAATATTCTCTTTGGCTTTCAGCCTTTTCATGACCACATACACTCATATATCACAATTGTTGCAAACTTCACCAATCAATTCCTACTCACATTTCCATACATATGGACCCATCAGCAGGAACACATAGTGCCACAGGATCATAAACCTTATAAAAAATGTATATTTCATCAAAACAGGTGTTCTTTCGTACATAGTTCCAATATCAATCTCTAAAAATACATTAAGACAATAAACAAAGATTGATATAAAAATTGATACATCATGATGAAAAATCCACACCATAAAAAAGAGAAAGAGGGAGAGAGAAAACACACAAAAGACAGTGTACTATGTCATAAAATCATCAGCTAATTTGTACAAAGAATCAGTACAGCCACATGAATGGTATCTCTCATCTACTGTGCTGGTACATTCTCCAAATTTAGCTTTATGTAATTTATAATATAACTGAAGTGGGAACAGTAAATTTGACCCCTCTGCAATCCAACACTTTCCCTACTGTTATATTTAATGGAGTGTGAATAGTAAATCTTACCCCTCAGCAATCCAACACCTTGCCTAATGTTACACTGACTGGAGTGGGATTAGTAAATTTTACCCCTCTGCAATACAACACTTTTCCTACTGTTATATTGAATGGAGTGGGAATAGTACATTTTACTCCTACGCAATCCAACACTTTCCCTACTGTTGAACTGACTGGAGTGGGAATAGTAAATTTGTTCCCTCCGCAATCCAACACTTTCCCTACTGTTGCTCTCATTGGAGTGCGAACTGTAAATTTTGGCCCTCCGACATCCAACACTTTACCTACTGCTGCATTGACTGTAGTGGGATTTGTAAATTTGACACCTCCTGAGTTTGAAACTTTGTCTACTATTTATAAGTTGCAGTGGGTATAGTATATGTATTAAGTTTAAAATTTTGTAGTTTACTTTATATTGTTTAAACTTAACTTGGCTGGGAAGGGGAGCAGAAAGATGGGTCTGAAGTTCTTGAGGTCGTTCGGGATGGTAGAGGGTTTCTTCAGCATGTTTCCAGTCTTCCTGGAAGGTGGCAGACTTGATGAAGCAGTTGATGGTGCGGCAGAGTTCAGGAGCAATAGAGGTGCTGGCTCTGTTGAAGATGTGGTGCGAGCAAGGGTCTGAGGATGATCCGGAGTGGATGTTCTTCATGATCGTGAGGGTATCGACAGCAGTGAGGGGTGTTCAACTGAGCAGGGTCTGCTGAGGTCTGGTGTATTTGGGTGAGGTGGCCGTGGGTGGGGTGAGAGAGTCTTGGGTATCGAGGCTGTTGAACCTGTCATAGATCTCCTTAATCTTGCAGTGGAAGAAGGTGATGAGATTGTTGCAGAGGTCTTGGGAGGGTGGCATGTCTGCTGTCTCTGTGCTGGGTTTGGCGAATTCTTTGACCACAGCAAAAAGTTCTTTGCTATTGAGTGCGTTGGCGTTGATCCTTTCTTGTAGGGCCACTTTCTTTGTTGTTCTAATGAGGTGGTGGTGTGCGGTGACAGCGGTTTTGAAGGCTGAGTTGTCTTCCGGGGAATTTATAAATATATTTATTATTAATTTAAATTAAGGGGCACAAACACACCCATATAGGTACTCATACATGTACTTTCACACCTATACAGTCATTCACACAGGTACTGACACACCAACACACTGTCACACACCCACTCAAAAACCTGTATTGTCAGTGACAGACCTATTTACACATGCAAACATCTACTTACATACACATAGTGTGCAGTTTTTTCTTTTTATGATAATCATTCTGGTTGTATTTTCCCAACTGATCAATGATGATTATTTCAATGGTACATCATTTGTGGTATATGAATATACAACCTGAGAACACTAGAAGGGAAAATGGACCCAAAGAACACATTTTCACAGTGACAAACATGTGGCATTTTGCACAGTGAATAACCATCTCACTCAAATCTTCACAGGCTGTTGGTATTGTGATGACTGCAGCTGATAAAGGCTCTCCCAAGGGTGGTGTAGAGATGGAATATTCTGCTGCGCCTCGTATCTCCTGCATTATTCAGTTTTAGACCCTTTCATGAATTGTTTTTAAGTACTTTCAATTGGAACATGTCCCATGTGATTGCTGCAAATATTACCCTGCCCATATTTAGCTGTAATCATTTCCACTGAAGGTATTGTAAAATGCTTGAAGACAACTCTTTCTTTTGTGCTTGATGGTGTAAAGATATACCTTTATGTGTTTAAAGTGGTTGTACATAAAACTGTATTTGTAAATAGTTAAATAAGTTGTGTTATGTTTATTTGTCTATTTTGTAGGGAGTGCAATGCACAGTGTTCCTTAAGTGCAATGCGATAGTGTGCAGTTTTTTTTCTACAATCTTTACGATTGTTTTTCCCCCATTGTACAATGATGACTGCTTAAAAAGTACATCATTTATAGTGTATGAGTAAAAAAGTTGAGAACACATCCAATACCACACCCAGGCACACATTGATGCACACACTGAGACACCCAGAGACATACCAATGCTGACACTGACACACCCAGGCATACAGCATTGCAGAAACTAACACGGCCAGCCAAACACCAGTGCATCCAAAAACACACCCAAGCACACACTGACACACACACACACTGAGAAACCCAGAGACTTAGCAATATAGATACTGACACATCTGGGCATACAGCAATACAGACACTGACACACCCAGCCAAACACTGATGTATCCAATAATGCACCCAGGCACACACTGAGACACCCAGAGACTTACCAATTCAGACACAGACACACCTATGCATATAGCAATGCAGACACCGACAAACCCAGCCAAAAACTAATGCATCCAATAAGACAACCAGGCATACACTGACACATACTTGACATACCCAGGGACATACCAATACAGACACTGACACACCTAGGCATACAGCAATGCAGACACAAACACACCTAGCCAAACAGTCACACATCCAATAACTCACCCAGACACACACTGATGCATACACTGAAACCCAGGCACACACTAATGCATACACTAACACACCCTGGCTCACACTGATGCATACACTAACACACCCAGAGATGAACCAATGCAGACACTGACACACCCAGGCATACAGTAATGCAGACCCTGACACACAATTGCGTATACACTAACACCCTGAGGTACACATTCATGCTTTCACTAAAACACCAAGGCACACACTGATGCATACATTAACACACCCAGGCACACACTTTTTGGAACATCTGTGACCATCACAAGGTAGCCCTACAGCCCAGATTGCATGGGCCCTTCCAGGTAATTGATTACTGAGTGTTTCTGCTGTTCTTTAAGTTTCCGCTCTCCTGCTTGCTTATGGATAAGAATAGCTTTTAGTTCTTACTGAACTGTAGTATGTTCGCTGGTATCTTAGGGGCACATTACGATACCCGGCGTAAAAAAATCCGCCAGGCATGGAAGCGGCAAAAATCCGCCCGCACACACCGCCTGAACACCGACCACGCCATTATGAGTACACAAACTGAAAACCGCCATCGGCGGAAAAATCATACAAAATACCGCCCGCCATCGTCCGAGTCGGAGTCAAACCGCCCGCCACGGACGGAAACACGCACGACAACACAAAACCGCCCGCCCACACGGCCGACACACCGCACGTGAAATTACGATCGCACCGCCATGAGCGCGGAAAAACAACAAAAATACCGCCCGCCAGCGCAAACAACGCCGATGAGAATCGACACGGCAGAAGCCATGGCGCCCACGTACCTGCACAGAAACCATCCGCACACAAAACCAATAGCACACAACATGGCCAACAAGTCCACACAGCAAGGCACGCACAAATACACAAGCACAGTACACATCCCGAAAACACCCCCCGGACAAACAAAAAATACAAAGGCCAGAACCCCAGACACAACACACCTGAAAACAACAGACCATGAGGACACACCCACATAGGTGAGTACAAAAGCAGCACTCCCACAGACCACAACCCCTTGCTACATTGCAAACCAGAGAGGAGAGGAGAGGACACAGTGACACAGCAAGGACAGCAGCACACCACAGAAACGCACACATCACAACCACCACCACCACCACCACCAAACACCGGCACCACAAACCCCCTGCACATTACACAACACACACCGCACCAGCACCACAAACACCATGGCACCACAAAGGATGCCCAAGTTCACGCCCATGGAGCTGACGGTCATGGTCGACTGAGATCATCAAGGTGTACCCACAAATCTATGGGAACATGGTCCAGCACACACCACTAGCCACCAGAAACAGAATGTGGACCCGGATCGTAGACCAGGTCAATGCAGTCGGGACCCTGCCCAGGAACAGAACCGAGATAAACAAACGTTGGAATGACGTAAAGAGCCTGGTCAAGAAGAAGGAGGGCAAAAACAGAGAGCTGGCTGCCGTCACTGGCGGAGGGAATCCCGCGCTCTTAAGACCTTCAAAGCGTGGGAGGAGAAGGTGCGAGTCGTAATACATCCGGAGATCCTCGCCGGATTAGCAGGGGAGTGGAGGCTGGTAAGTACAAACTAATGTATACCAGCACACCGCTATGTACACACATGCGCAACCACCATGCCACAGCTCCCAGGGACAAACACCCCCATGTCCAGCACACAATACACAACACATCACACGCACATGCAACAGACACTACCACACACAGGCCAAACCGAACAACTGTAAGATGCGTGGGGACATGTGTACACTAAGCCAGCCACGTAACCACCAACAGGTCCACAAATATGCCAGAAGCGCCACAACGAGCACCCACCACACCCATGTGTCCGCCACAGCTGCACCAACTGACAAGTAACAGGTAAGTGGCAGGAACACAAAGTGCAGTGGGTCGGAGGGGGACAGCTGAAGTACAACACCCACCAGGCCCCCACTCCCACAGACCAGCAAGGTGGAGCACTCCCCACACCCATGTGTCAGGCACAGCTGCACCAACCGACAAGTAACAGGTAAGTGGCAGGAACACAAAGTGCAGTGGGTCGGAGGGGGACAGCTGAAGTACAACACCCACCAGGCCCCCACTCCCACAGACCAGCAAGGTGGAGCACTCCCCACACCCATGTGTCAGGCACAGCTGCACCAACCGACAAGTAACAGGTAAGTGGCAGGAACACAAAGTGCAGTGGGTCGGAGGGGGACAGCTGAAGTACAACACCCACCAGGCCCCCACTCCCACAGACCAGCAAGGTGGAGCACTCCCCACACCCATGTGTCAGGCACAGCTGCACCAACCGACAAGTAACAGGTAAGTGGCAGGAACACAAAGTGCAGTGGGTCGGAGGGGGGACAGCTGAAGTACAACACCCACCAGGCCCCCACTCCCACAGACCAGCAAGGTGGAGCACTCCCCACACCCATGTGTCAGGCACAGCTGCACCAACCGACAAGTAACAGGTAAGTGGCAGGAACACAAAGTGCAGTGGGTGGGACGGTGGACAGCCCAAGTACAACACACACCAGGCCCCAGTCCCACAGCACAGCAAGGAGGAGCATCCCCCACACCCCACAGCCACGTGTCAGCCACCGCAGTGCACAACGACAGCCGAAAGGCAGACATCACGGTCCACAGCAATCGGTGTCAGTGGGTGTACAGCCACCCCCACGACCCACTACACCCCCCCACCCCCACAGACCTGCAACATGGAGCACCCCCGCTAAGAGCCATGTGGCATCCAGTACAGTGCACGCACGAACAACTTGCAGGTGGGAAACTGGACAGGGCTGGATTACTGGAGGCATGAGGACCATAACACCACCAACACATGGGACATGTCACGTAGCACACGAACACGCAGCACCGCCCACCGTCACGAACAAGTGAACAATGTGCACACGGACATGAACAGCAGACTCACACCCCACATGACCCATCACAGACATAGCAACACCCAAGGAGCCACGTCTGCATGCACAAGCCACACTGAATATAGTCCCACACGGCAGCCACTGTGCAACTCATCACACACAACCGAAACACCATTGAAGTCCTGTCCATGTAGCCCCTACTGCCTGTCAACCACACACCCCACAACTACGCCTATGTAAGACAAACAACACTAGACGCAACAGAGCGGAACAACATAAATGCACACGAACACCACTGAACCCATCAAACACACAGACACACCATGCACATACAACATACCATCCATCCCATCCGTCAGCCCCAGTCTCATGAAAGGCATGTCATCCGCACAGCTGCCACACATACAGCAGTCACGCTAAGACACATGCCCATGACCAACCATGTGCCAGAAGTCAATTAAGCGCACGACACACTGTGAGCAACAACACACAACATGGGCCACACCCCCCCGAGCACTGCAGTGATGCACATGGCACAGGGCAGCACGCACACCAAGGAGATGGGACAACTGCAATACGTTGGCTGGCACACAACTATCACTCACTCATAACGATGCGTCCAATGCCATGTCCAGTAACCACAACAGACAGCAAATATGCAGGGCATGTCAGGCATGCACACACCTCAGACCATGCACTGTCATGCTGCCACAACACATGTCACGTTCGGCACCCATGGCTCACAGCATGTACCCCAAAAGCATATACCCTCCCAAATGCGAATCTGGGGCATGGCCCCCATGTTGCCATATGCGTTCCTAAGCGTTCCATTTGAACCCCAAAAGCATATTCCCTCCCAAATGCGAATCTGGGGCATGGCCCCCATGTTGCCATATGCGTTCCTAAGCGTTCCATTTGAACCCCAAAAGCATATTCCATCCCAAATGCGAATCTGGGGCATGGCCCCATGTTGCCATATGCGTTCCTAAGCGTTCCATTTGAACCCCAAAAGCATATTCCCTCCCAAATGCGAATCTGGGGCATGGCCCCCATGTTGCCATATGCGTTCCTAAGCGTTCCATTTGAACCCCAAAAGCATATTCCATCCCAAATGCGAATCTGGGGCATGGCCCCCATGTTGCCATATGCGTTCCTAAGTGTTCCATTTGAACTCCAAAAGCAAAGTACAAACCAGACCCAGGATGGGCCAGGAGCCCGCATACACCAGAGTCACAATGAGTAGGGGCAAAGCAACACACCCATCGGCATGGCCAATCCGTCCCATGCCACATGTGCACAGCACACAGTCCCATTGCCTAGCACACACACCTACAGATGCCACAGCCACACACTCGCCTCCGGGAAACCCATGTACGAGATTGCACGAACTGCCAATGTCAGACGACTAATACATACTTCGCCAGGTGCAACACAATAACAAATCTCATTCTCTCCACAGGTGACGAACTGCTGGACGCTGGGGATGGAGACAGCAGCCAGCACAGCCAGCCTACAAGCCCCCAACGAGGACACACGGATCTGGAGGATCTGTCCACCTCTTCGGACACGGACCACCAAGCTGGCCCATCTGGCGTGGCAGGGCCCAGCCGCTCCCCAGGACCCCTCCTACCCACCAACCCATCATCCAGGGATGCTGAACAGTCCCAGTCCCCTGCTGCCACTGTCGTTGTGGCCACACCCACGGTCATTGCGGCCACTACCACTGCCGCAACCGCCACCATCGCCGCACCGACCACCACCGCCTCCACCACCACCACGTCTTCGCTGGCACCAGCCCCAGCGCAGGTGGTGGCCCGGCCGACTGGATCCACCCTGGGAGCCACAGCGAGGACCGTGGTGAGCAATGTGGCTAGTGGGCAGGCCGGTGGCAGCAGGACTGGTAGGAGGAGCAGGGTCAGGGAAACGCCAGCCTCCCCTGGGAGCCATGTCCTGCCTCAAATGGCCAGAGTCCTTGGGGCCTATGAAGAGGCCCAAGGACAATGGGCCAGGTCTGCTACTGACACGCGGGAGGTGCTGGGGGTGCTGAGGTCCATGGACGCCCATATGGGCCAATTCGTGTCCCGTATGGACCAACTCGTGGACCTCATGGGCCAGCTGGTGGTGGCGGTGGGGTCACAGGTAAGGCCAGCACCACCACCTCCGCCACCACCTGCTAGGGCGCAGGCTCGGGCAGCAGTGTCCACTTCCCCTGCGTCCACAGCCAGTGAGCACACCTCACCCACCACCAGCAGGTCGCCACCACACACCCCCCTCCCAAACGTGGAAGGGGCCGTCCGAAGAGGAAACAGATCTCCCAGGAGGACTTCGCACGCTCCAGTCGCAAGTGAGGCAGCCAGCCAGCCTTCCGCCAGCCTTCCTTGACCAGCCACTGCATTGACTTGCTCTACGATCCCACTCCACACAGCCATCTGGATGGCATGTGTGTGTTGGACTATGGACATAGAACCAGTGGGTACACCCTGATCATCACGCAGCCATGACCGACAGCTCATTGTCACTGCACGCACCACTTTTGTCATCACCTTACACACAATCACATGTCACAGTTTGTAATAAATGCACCTTTTTCACTAACTGCTGTTTGTGCCCTGTGTCTTTATTGTACGGAATACAACGGCCACCTTGGGCGGAAAGGCACCTGATGCGTGGCATGGAAATGGAATCCGGAGGATCTGTAGGGACCTAGGGGTGGGAGACAGAACAGGAGCACATTCAATGAGTGTGTCACACACCCATCACACAGTACATGTCAACAACTACAAGCAATGTACACACATCGCACAGAGCAATAGGGCACAATGCCACAGTCACCAACAGTGGCATACTACCCTGGCCATGGAGCGTTGACACACTGCACGCAGTGAACATACGGCCACCCTGACACAGCACACACACACCTGCATAGATACAGACACATCATCCGTCGTACATGGACACTCACCGTCAAGTGAAGTAGCGGGCGATGAGCTGCTGGCGCACATTCCCAGCTTCCTCCTCTCCGCTGTCCACCTCACTCGAGCTGTCCTGGTCTGCGGGCTGGGGCCCTGGTTGATCTCCGTCATCCACAATGAGGGGGATCTACTTCCGAATGGCCAGATTGTGCAGCATGCAGCACGCCACCACTATCTGGCACACCTTCTGTGGGGAGTACGCCAGTGCACCCCCGGTGCGGTCCAGGCACCTGAACCTGGACTTGAGGAGGCCAAAGGTACGCTCGACCACACGTCTGGTCCTCCCATGTGCCTCATTGTATCGATCGTCTGCTGGTGTCATGTGGATTGTTACCTGCCTTGTTATGTTGGCCTAGGCCTGGCTGCCATGCTGCTTTTCTTTGCGCACGTTACACTGAGCCGGGCCTTCCTCGCCCTTTGCTCGTGCCAAGTTCTTTTGCACTGTCTGCATTTTCTGTTGTTCACCTTTTTGGGCTCAGTCTGCACAAACATGTACAAGGTCACATAACAATGTATTCTGGTTCTTCCTGATATGGCCAGTCTCGCGCACCCAGACATAACATTATGTGCAATTGCCATGAAGGATTTGATATGCTTTTAATACTGTGGTTTACTAGCGCTTAAACACACTTGGAGAAATCCCTTTCAGTGAGAAGAGCTATGATGTCCTGCTGATGTAATTCTGCATCTAGAGACTGAGGTATGGGGGTTCGCTAGTCAAAGCCCAGAGGTCTTCTATTACTATAATAAACTATCTTACTGCAAGGGGAGGGTGGTAATGTTATTTATACGTTTATCCACTGAGCTCTGAGATGCTTTCCCCGTTTGTATTCTATGGAATTGTAACCATGCTGCTTATATTAGTAATATGCATTATGTTATTAGTACTGACACGTGTACTGTACATTAGAGCACGTAAGTTGGAATAAACATTTTAACCTATCCAGTGTCTCTTCCTACGCACCTTGTGGACAAGTACGAGTGAGTGACGAAAGAGTGTTCTTGCTTCTGCGAGTCATGAGATAAAGATACCGTGTTCTGGGTTGTCCAAACATTAGTACTTGG
>CAWUFW010022761.1:0-88887 GCA_963921515.1 Calotriton arnoldi | reverse complement strand
CAATCGCGTCTGAGCGCATAGACTCGTACAGGACTCGCACCGGTGCCAGGTCACCGCGTCCGTCCCCTGTGGGTCTCCTACAACTACCTGGGGTGGTTCTTTGGGGTCCCTCGATTCTAGATGCCCTAGACCTAGGTCTAGCAAACTAAGATTGTGATATTCGATTGTGCTAAACTTATTTTGATAACATTTGACTTGTACATATGTTCCTGACCTCTAATCTCATAAAGAGATTAGTAGAGAGTGTTTATTAATAAATACATATATATTTGATATATATACCTGTGTGGTGTCTTTTCATTTGGTGATTGAAGAGATTGTGTGGTAAAACAAGCTGCTTTACATTCCTTCAAGACTTAGCCTGAAGGCTGCTCTCCACAGCTACCACTAGGATAGCTTTCTATAAAGGTTGTCTTAAACCTATCTACCATAAGAGTCGAATTGTTCTGGTGCAAGGTGTCCACTTTAATTAGTGAACAGCATATACCAGGCCAACTTCTCACAGATGTTAAAAAAAACTCTGAATTTACTGAAAAGACAAAGGTTAAAGTAATGTTATACTTAGATGTGATAAAAAGATCTGTTTTAGTTTTATAATAAACCTAGAAATTCCTGAATAAGTCTAAGGTTAAAGTAACGTTATAGTGAGGTGAATTTGTCAGTGACAACATTATTGTTTTGAACTAAAAAAACACAGAAAATCACCAGTCATAGTTAGCAGAGATGACTAGTACTTGCGCCCCGGCAATGCACTGCTTATGACCTCATATATTACATTACTCGTGACATGCTCTATGACATCGTTTATGACGTCTCAAATTACATCATTGATGATATCACTGATGACATCATCCAAACTTCTTTTGTACACATTGATCTATAAAAGGGTATAGCATTAGAGCTCTGAATGTAAGTATAAAAAAGCTGAAAAGAATATGAGGCATCATTAATGCCATCATAGAAACAACACCCTTAGGTGAAGAAAGCATGGTTTATGTGCCACATTGACCCTATAACATGCACTTCACAGGTAGCGTAGTTTACATTAACAATCAACCACAGATATATGGGAAACCCTCATTACATACAGTGTTCCAAAAAGAATGCCCTACTATGGACAACTTTTATCTGTATCATACCTCTGACAGTCACCAAATCTACATTGAGAAATGAAGTTGATAAAAGTAGAGAGGTGGGTACTGTAAACAGTATTTACTGTATGGAGAGAGCTTACTCTGTACCAAAATGTTTGCAGACAGTAAAACTCTCATGAGAAATACACTACAGAGTATTAAAAATATCTACTAAGAGCAGTGTATAATGTATGCAACACTTGGCAAAAAATACACTATTCGCCTAAAGTAAAAACACCTGAAGATGCCAAATATTATACAACCTAGATCCTTCATACTGTGGTGGAAAAATGTATAGAGAGCCCATCTTTTGAAGTAAACCAAGCATATGAACATAGGTGAATTCCTGGTTGACACATTCTTCTGTTACATAGAAATTGTCATGCTGAGATGATTCTGTCTAATAATTCAATGCTGCTTACTATACTTAAAATGTAGTGCATAGACTTTTTGCCTTGCTTAATACTTTCTCTGCAGTACCAAAAAAACTTGTGTGGAACATAATGAACCCTAATCATCAACTGTCACCTACACACTCTTCAGTAGAAAGATTTCTAACATGCTCAATAACTCTAAACACCTATGATGCATTAGAAGCACAGGCAATTTCTAAACAGTTACATCCATTAGCTGGACACAGGCAGTACAAAATTAGGTAGAAAAGTAATATGGTAGTTAGCTGCCACTGTGTAAACTGTAAAACAAACAAGCACACCCATTGAATGATGTCATCAGTGATGTTACCAGTGATGTCATGAATGATGTCATGGAAAATGTTGTGAGTGATGCAATATGTGAGGTCATAAGCAGTGCATGGCGGGGGTGCAAACTATTCTTAGATGTGCTAATTATAACTGGTGAATTTCTGTGTTTTTCTTTAGCTCAAAACATTAATGTTGTCACTGGCAAATTTACCCAACTATGACATTACGTTAACCTTCATTAACTTTACTTTTATATTATATAAAATCATTTAGTTGTAACTTATAGGAGAAAATTAGACATTTGAAGTGGAATTGGTGATATTTATATTGTACTTTCATAGCAGTGATTAGACATGTATCGTTAGATATAGCCCTATCCGCAGGGTCACCCTAAAAGTTTTGCTAATACTAACATACTTGTGCTCTCTCTTGAAAACATGGCGAAATTAGCCTATACCTAATTAACACATTTAATTGACTTTTAAGCCCCTAGTATATAGTACTACATGTACCCAGGGACTGTAAATTAAATGCTACGCATGAGCTTTCAGCACTTATTGTGCCACGCGCTAAAGTAGACTTTGAAAAAATTTCTCAGGCTTGCTACTGCAGCCTGTAATGCAATTTTAGAATGTCATTTCAACCTTGCAAAATAAACCCTTTCCATGCCCAAACCTTCCTTTTTTAATATGCATACATCACCCCTAAGGTAAGTCTTAAAAGCTCATACTTCAGAGTGCATGGGATTAAAAAAAATAGGACTTATGGGTTTAAGTTTGTTGGTTATCGGTAGGTGCAAGTAGGTACCTACAACTAGTAATAACATCACAATCACAAATAAGTTCCAATCAAATCTCAATAATTTAATCACTACTCAACCCTTGATAGCTTGGCTGATGAGCAGTGAGGCTTTACTTAGGAGACAAGTGTGCAAAGCATTTAGTATCACCAAAATAGTAAGTAAGCAAGACACAAAACACAATAAAAATCCAACACCAATTTAAAACAATAGAGAATACTTTTATCTTTGACATGACAACAAAATGAAAAAAATCCAATGTAGGGAGCCAGAGATGTGATTTTTTTTTAATTAAATGCAAAAATGTGCTCTCTAGTACCTAAAAGTGAAAAGCATCAGCCACGACTATATGGTCATGCTGGACCGGAACCAAGTCAAAGTGTCAGGCTGACCACAATGGAGCATGGGTTAGATACGTCCAGTGGTTGGGGCGGGTCAAGTTTTTACCTTCTCACTTAGTCACTTTTTTGGAGCTTTATCTTTTGATGTCAAGTAATCGACTTCGGCAATCCAGATTTCAGTTCGACAATGGCAGCCTGCTGCAGCGCAAGATCCTTGGTGAATCCTGGAGGTCTTTGTCTTCGTCGTCAACGTCAAAGAGTTCCGTGGTTTCAGCAGGGCAAACCTGCACGGTCAGGCCAAGTCACGGTTCGACATTGCCAGCTTGACTCTAGTGGTGACGGTCAGTCTTCTCATAGAGCTTTTTCAATAAAGTTGTCTAAATGTTCCTAAACTTTCAGAACTTCTTTTGAAAGGTCCTATGAGGGTCAGAAAGGGTCCACGGCACAAGCCAAGGGTCCAGAAGCTCTGATATGGTCCTTGGGGTTTGGGACTTTAACTCCCACAATGCACCTCGTTAATCCAAGTAAAGTCCAGGCGAAGTTGTTCAGCTGGGATTGTCCTTGTAGATGATGCAGGTGATTTCTTTCAGACGTTTCTTACTGTTGCTGATCAGGGAGTCCACTCCTTGATCCTTTAAGACAGGCAAAGTCCTATTTTGTGAAGCTTTGAGAGTGCAGCAGGTGCAGTCCTTATGAGTGCAGGCCTCTCTTTGTGCAGCCCAAGAGTCCAGCAGGGCAGATCTTCTTCTCCAGATGTTTCCAAACAGGGATCTGAGGTGCAGTGCAGCTCTCCCATATGTATTCCATATTCTTATCTGGCAAGAGGAGGGTACCCCTAAACCAATGAGGTTCAAGTCGCCACCCTCTGTGATGACCACTTCCTGAGAAGTGTGGCTTATTTATGTCCCAATATGCACATCTCAGCAAAAACAATAATGAATAAATTCGCTCCTAGGACTTCAGGTCTGAATAACACAACCCATAGGTGGGGCAACAGGCCTGGTTCCTATGCTATTTGTGCTTGTCTCTTTAAAGACCAGTTGGGCTACACAGCCCTCTTCCTCTCCTGGCATCTGCAGGCAGTATATCCCCTCCCACTAGATGGCTGCATTGCTTCAGCCCAGGCCACTTCACACCTAATCAGGAGCAGTTTGGCTCAGGCTGCCAAAGGCTGGCCAATCAGAAGAGACTTCTACAGAGCTGTTTTAGGTAACTTCCGGAAAGCAAGTTCTAAAACTACTTTCCTGCAATAGTTATAAAAAATCTAACCCTGGCAAGTTTTTGGATTTATTGTAATTACTATTTTGATACTTTGAAATACTGTTTTAGCTCACTCCTGTCAACATTGTGGCCTTCATCAAAGTTTAATAAAGTCTTCCCATGTTAGCCTATGGAGCTAGCAGCACTACAAGGGAGCAAATTAAATTGTCAGTTTTTCCCTCACCAGGGCATATAAAACATATTTTATGCTGGCCCTGCATTTTATAACAAGGCACCCTACCATTGGGGCACATAGGGCAGATATTAGGGGTGACTTAAATATAATAAAAAATAAATTTTAGACTCTGGAAGTACTTTTAATTCCAAAGTCAAATTTAGGCACAGTTTTATTTTAAAACCAGCTCGCAAGGTAGGGTTAAAATGACAGCAGGCACCACAGCAGTGCACACTAAAGTGCATTTAATCCACTGGGGTCTCTAAACCTACATGCTCTACCATATACTAGGGACTTACAGCTAGCATGTCTGAACCAATTGTAATTACACTTATTTACCATATTCCTTTAAACAGAACACTGGCACTGGGCCTGGTTAGTGGAGCCCAGGGCACAATCCGAGTCAGTAACCACCAGTATCAGTCAGAAAATGGGGCTAGTCAGGGCAAAAAGGATGACTTTCTAACAAGGTTTTACAAGTCCTGGTAGTGAAAAACCCCTAAACTCATTTTTCACTACTGTAAGGCCTATCCCCCTCATTGACTGACACTTGGTTACTCTGGTACATTGACTTAGTGCTAACTCTGGATTGGTACCAGATAGAGATATGCTGTTCAGATTCAAATGAATTGTAAATCGAAACCCAGCCTTACTTGGACTTCAAAGGATGTGCCTCCAGCAGACACAAAGAAACCTGACACCAGCCTCTTGTCAGCCCACACTTCTTGGAGCCTTGACAGGAGAAGGGAAGAACTTTCCAGAAAGAAATGTGGGGGTAGGACAGTGTGTCGCCCCATGCACAAAGGCTGGCACCAGGTATAAATATTTGACCCTCAGATCAACTTATCAGAACATACCTGAACGTGTGGGCAATACAGAAGAAGGACTATCCTTCCACCAGAGGACTGCCCTGCTCCCTGAAAAGAAAAACTGGACCTGCTCCCTTCATCCCAGGCTAACTGAAGTGACTAATAAGGTTATTTGTCTAATACCTTTCTGAGCTACAGGGACACAACAAGCTCCAGAGACCTCCCTGCAATTGTCCAGCCAACGTGTTGCACTGGACCTGCCTGAACCTGCAAAAGGACCTAGCTGAGCCTTTCTGGCCTTTGCTGGAGTGAATTCCTAATCCCCATGAGGTGCCTCTCAAGTCCCAGACCCTTGCCTGGCATCATTTCAGCCCCTCCTAAGATGAAAGGTGAAATCCTGAGGATTTGGGCTCTTCGCGACCTCGAGCGGGTCCATTCACGTCGAGACTCTGCCTCCCCTGATGATTGCCAATGCAAAGGTCCGGTTAGCCTGACTCTTCGCGCTACAGCAACCATCAACAACAACTAGCAATGCAACGACAGCCAGTGGTGACCACAAATGTGAAGCTCCACCAACGACCATACTCTACACCGACCATATTTTCATGCTATAGTGACGACCTTCCGCAACTCTCTCCACGCTCCTCGTAGCATTCTCCTACATAAACAGAACTGTTTTCGCCGGACTTTGAGAAGTAACTTTTTCAGCTGAACTAACCATATCCCTATATCTGGCCAGTGCTACATTGTGGTCTGCCTGTACTTATGACTTTACCCTGGTTAAGCAAGACCTGATGACCGAAAGTAATGATTTGTGTGTTTAGGAGCTATTTTTACTTAGAACTTTAAAATTGCATATCTCCAGTTCTCCTGACTGGAGATTTGTCATTCTGATATCATTTTATTTATTCAAATTTACTAAATTGGTTTGGGATTTTTCCTGAGTAGTGTTTTCACTTTATGTGCGGCATAAATACTTTACACATTGCCTTTAAGTTAAGCCTGACTGTGTTGTGCCAAGCTTCCAATGGGTTAAGCACAGGTTAATTCAATGACTTTTGTGGTTCACCCTGACAAGGGGTGGGGTTGTTGCTTGAGTGGGGCTTCCACCCCTCTCAACCAAGAACCTAATTTCTTACAACATATAATGTACAGTAGTTTTTATAATAAGTCATATCATATTTTCTAATTCACGTTGCTAAAGAAGTATATATATGTTGTCACTGTAACAATAATACTTTATGCATCAGAAAAAAACATAACTATGTTAGTTCTTCCCACATGCCCCTATTGAGAATCCCTTTCATTTTCAAAATTATTAACATCAGATGTATTATCGTTAACATAAGACACATTTTCACAATCAATAGAGGCTGTGTCAGCAATATTATGAAGAGTGGCATAAACAGCAATCATTTTGCACACCAACTCTAGAGTGTATAGTTGTCAACATCTTGATCAAGATGCAAAAATGTCAAATGTCCATTCAATGATATCCGTACATTTTAGTGCCAAATTATATTTATATAGTCATTCATTTTGTAGATTCTAAATTTGAGTCATTAACCAAGGCTGAAGAGCATGTCTTTGATCACCTATTAAAAATAAAGTATGAAATGTTATATATAATAAACACATACATTTAATTTTAAGTAACATTGCACAAAGGACAACATAGATATGTATAAGATCTTGTTATTCAGATCTAATAAAACTTATGTCACCTGTCCAACATAACTACGGCCCAGACACCATATAAAATATAGTGAATTGTCTGAACATTGTAACAACACAGCACACATTAGAAGCATTGACATTAAACATACTCAGCTATTAAGACAGATTAGCGCTCATTTTGAAATGGTACCACACAGTACATTTCTCTATAAGAATTCTATGTTATTGATTCTAACCAGCAACAACATGTAAAACATGAGGCTGAATGACGTAAAAAGAGTCATGATACCTTAAACAATTTACAGTAATTTGGATGCATGCAGGTCAATAGTGAGATTTATTTACAAAATATTTGTAGGAAGTGCGTCTTTTGACATGGTTAGACACACTTTTTGGTTGATGCCTGATGAGACTTCAGCCCATAGGTGAAATGGGTCACTGCTAACCAGGTTCCCAGTGCCAGATCTCTTTCCCAAAACTGTACCACGATTGGAACAACTTCAGCCAGCCCTGTAAGTCCCTATTAAATGGTACCCCTGGCACCTAGGGCATGGGTAGTGAAGAGGGTCCACTGGCGCTGCAGCACAAATTGTGCGATTCTAAGGACCCCTCACTAAGACTATGCAAGCTGCCATTGCAGTCTGTATATCTTGGTGCAGAGAAAACTGAAGAGTCAACATGGCACACAGCCCTGTATGCCATGCCCCCATACACTGCAAGAGGTAAAGATAAGTCTCCCCTACTACAGGCCTTACAGCCCAAGGCAGGTTATACTATATCCCATGTGTGGAAATATATGCATGAGCAGATATAACCCTACAATGTCTGAGCCATTCTTGGTTATTGTAAGTGCACATGGAAGCCATGAAGAGTACGTGGGCTGGATACTTGTCATTGTGAGTTTCCTAGTTCCATGATGGCTTCACTGTACCCTAAATCTTTGGTACTATACATCTTGTTGTAATAAATCCTCAATGATGCTAGTGTTGGATGTATTAATAAATGAACACAGGAGACCCTTTAGAGGGTCCCTTGAAAAACAACCAAGCACTGGTTTGGTCTCTGACTAGCCATAGCAAGCCTGCCACCACCAGACATGTTTCTGACCTCATGGGGGTGAGAGCCTGCACTCTCAGAGGCCTACTCTGGGCAGAGGTGCTTCACACCTCCTACAGGCCGGAATGGTCTTCCAGAGCGAGAAGCTTCAAATGCGGTGCCATCTTTGAAGTGCAACCCAGGCTTTCTCAGATAGTGGGGGATGCCAACTCCCCTGTCCTGCTCCACATTTTGCAGGAGTACAGGTGTAAAAATTAGTTAGATGAGGAGGAGTGTACACATTCATCCAGCGCCACCCCTAAGATGTGGCAGGCAATGTCGACACTATTTTTGAAAATCCTCCATCTTGAGTGGTGATAAAATAACCTATCAGGGTTAGGGTTGTGCTCCTTCCCACATGAAGTGGTCACTTAGAGGGTGTAGACACCCTAAAAGTAGGTAGCCCATTGGGAACTACCTGTCTCCCCCTTTGACTCTCCTAAATTTAGCATTTAGGTGGCATCCCTCGACTTTGCACATTAGATTTGATTGACACAAAGAAGAAACGTACCAAGAAGAGCTGCTGCCCGGGAACTGAATCCCTTCTGCAGTGAAATTGGAGCCAAACGGTGCCTGCTGCCTTAAGTACTCAACAATCGTGGTATGCTGCCTTGCCTTGCCACTGTGAAGGCTCCAAGAGCCCTCGACCAACTCCAGTCTTCAACAAAATTGCCAAAGAACTTCCCTTGGTGCAGAGGCTCTGCTCCACTGTGAGAGCAGGCAATGAACTGCAGATTCCGGACTTACCCACTTGCTGCTCCCTGGCGACTCCAATGCAGCATCCAGAACAAAAGTGGTACACCAGCCACAAAGGGTCAGATCTGTCCTCCCACCAAGTTTGGGGACTCCAGGACCTACCAGAGCAATGCCGTATCAATACCCAGGGTACCGGACTTCCGGCAACCTGCACCGAGATGAAGAGTCCTCTACGGACTCCAAATGCCCAGGAAGCAAGCACCCTTTGAGGGACCTAGAGAGCCCTGAGACCCACATTGCGAGTGGTCCACTGTCCCAAAATCCCCTCTCCAAGTTGCCTGCCCCTGACCGCAAGGACATCTTGATGCACACTGCCCGGCTGATCTATCTGCTCTGCAACCAGCCCAACTGGCCTTGGTAACAACGATCTAGCTGTGCTTTTGTGGTCCTCAGGCCGTTTGGTCATGCTCTCTTGAGTGGGTCTCCTCTAACTTACCTGTAAGTCCCTTTGTGAAGTGCGTCTTCAAGTGGTCCCCACTCCTGTAGCGCATCAGCTACCAGCGACCTTAGCATCCTTCTCCCGGCCGAACCCGGGACACCCCCAAGAAGCCACTGGTGGAACATTGGATTTGGCCTTACTAACTACCACAAATCGAAGAGGTGAACCTTGAAAGTCGACTGTACGATTTTACATGCATTTGTGTCTTTTTCCCCATTGATTTCAATGGTGCGTAATTTTCAAACCATAAAAATTCTTTAAAAGTACTTACTATAGAATGAAGTTCTTGGTCTGAAAATTATATAAAAACCAATATTATTTTTGCAATTTGGTCTCGGATTTATTTTTGAGTGTGTGTCTCAGTTATTGTTTCTGAGAGTACAACAAATGCTTAGCACTACCCTCTGATAAGGATAACTGCTCACCCACAATACCACAAATAGAGCATTAGTATCATCTACTGTTTCCTCTGTAAACCAATACGGGACTCACTGGACTCCTTACAGTGTACTTCACTGTAGTTCACTATATAGAGGGCCAGCTTCCGACAATATTGTATATCACCAAAGATGAATTTGTGTGGTAAAATAGAAACATTCAGCAGACACCATCAAATAGAACATCAGGGATCATGAAGTATATATTTCATGTGAGTTTAAATACCTTAATGCCATTCCCACACTAGTCACAGAGATGACCACTTGTACATGGGATATCTCAACACGTAATAGATTATTGAATATCGCAATGGGACGCCTTCCCATTGTTGTAGGATGCTAAAGTACTGACAATTTCGTTTAGCGTTTTTAATTACAAAAAAACCCACCACATTCAGTGACAAATGTTAAGGTTGCAGTTATAGCAACTATAAGGAATTGTAAATCGCATAATTGTTCTGCTGGCTTAGGGAGGAGACATGTTACTCATTATGTCCGAATCAGTATCTGAGAAAAGTGCCCGACTGGCACTCCTGGCATTCATTACCATACGGTGAATCAGTCTACTGCAAATTAGGTGGATCTAGAGGGGAGGGAAATAGCTTGGTGCAGAGTGCGGACAAGCAGTAACAACATTTGCAAAGCATACATGACACGGGGAGCAGGCCTGGGGAGTCAATCCTGTGAGGACGGTCACGAGTGCTGCAGGTAAGTGTGGAGGGGTTGCCAGATATTACTTGGGTGAGATGTGGGAGGCTGCATCAGGGTGGATAGCTCACAAGTGACTGTCACAGATTATGAGGCTTTTAAGCCACAGTGCAGCAGTGAGGTGACGACTGCTCCCCCAGCACAGAGCAATCTCCCACTTCGCCAGTAAAAGTGCAATTGCGGCAAAGCTCCAGGCCCCCTTTGGGATGCGATGCATATATCCCAGTACCACCAGCAGGGGCTCCGGAGGCAACACCATCTACAGCATCTGAGAGAGTCATGTAAAAATGTCCAACCAATAACTGTTGGTGTGTGGGCATGTCCATGCTAGATGAAAGAAGTCCCCGTCCTAGGCACTACATTTGGGGTGGGAGGGGTCAATCCCGGAAATGAGACTGGGATTTATGTAGGTGCACCAGAGAAATTGAAAATGCAGCAGTTTATGTTTATGATTTGGAGAGAGAAATGTAGTAGTTTAGAGGTAGCAGTAGTACGAGACATCGTCTGGCAAAGGGTGCTGGAGGTCCTCTCACCATGCCTCACGCAGTCTGTTGCACACTGTGGGTAACATGTTTAGACATGCATGGTACAACCTAGAGTCCAAGTGCTCACCACTGTTGAACTCTATAAGAAGAGTGAGGGAGGTGATGTGAAGTTATTGGGGGCAATGCGGTATGAAGGTGTCTGAGCACGTAGGGCACTCTGAATAAGACGCAAAATGAACCTGTTGAGTGACATAGCAGTGGCAAAGTGTGCGTCTTCTGCCCCAAATATATTATTTTAAAATGTAATTAGGTACACATGTAAATGAAAATGGAAGACCATTAATGTGTCTTATTTTTAAATATCTATATATATATGTGATAAGTGATTTGGAACATTACATATTTTATTCAAATGTTTTAAGTTTTCTAAATATTCAAAGTAATGTATTACCATATTATTAATAATAACTAATATATAAAAAAATATTATCTTACCAACAAACAGAATGTCCATATACTCCAGTATAGAATTGATTTAAAATTGTATAGTGCCTAAAGGTGAATGAATCATGGACACTTCCAGGATATTGTGCTGCAATATTAGTAAAATAGTATTGAGAATCCACAAGAGCTTGTACATCGATAGATCAATTGCACTTCCTGATCCTATACATGTGTCTAGGTGCTGCTGGTGGTACTTATAGGATGCGAGTACTATTTATTGTCAATTTTGGGATGGCTTGGTGCCAGAATCTGGTGTCAGATTCCACAAGAGTGAGTGAGAACGCTGCACTTTTGCAGCTGTTAAATGAAACCCACACCGGCTCAGAGTATCAGTGGAAAGAGAGACCTTTCAATTATTATATGCAAACCCATGACTTGTACTTCGGCAAGCCATCCCCACATCAGACAATTAATTGCATGCACCTACTTTGAGTCTTCAAAAGCAATGGGTACCGAGACCGGCCATTCATTTACACAATCAGGCATTATGTAGAAACCTGCAATGAGGCTACCAGAGGAGACCCCAAAGTCACCAGGGTTCAAAGCGTGTCAACAACTTTAATCAGAGGTAAAAGACTGTAAAAATTTCTGCTGTACCCTACAAAAAAAAGGAATTCAACTGCACAGTATGGTTTCCTAAACAAATTGTGCCATAACCTCATACCTATACTCGTGTGAAAAAATATATATAGTACGGATAAACTATATATGGACATTGATCATACTACAAATATCTAAAAATTTTGGAACTGGAATTGCCCTTTAGAATTCCATAGTTCTACCTGCATTTGTGTTATTTTGACAGATTTATGATAGAAAATGCAATATGCAATTTCTGGTATTTGTCATTGTGTTATTGCATACATTATGTGTTAAATTTATAAACGAAACGTGTATGATCTCCATCTTATTATTGTGCTGTTATATTGTGTTAAAATATGTTGGTGAATTAATTAAATGAATATATACCTGATGATTATTTAATTGAGTGTTTTGGTGTAGAAATGTCGAAACCATCAGAAAGAGCCCATATGCTTCTGAAGTCTGTCAATGATATGGAGAAGTATCTGGTGCAGGTCATGAGCAACCATGCCTGATTTTTCCTGACCAGGTTCCATTTCAATCAAATTAATCATTTACTGGCCTTTCCTGTGGGTTAGGTGCATTCTGATGATAGGTTGGCCTGCGGTTGCGACAACAGGTCTCTGCAGGACACCTTACATTTTGTTTTGTTCTGTAATTACTACAGCTGGCCTACAAAAAGATTTTTGTTTCCACTGTTGAGGTCCTTGAATTTTAATCAAGCCTTTCCTGCTTTTATGTACCTACAATTGCTCCCGAACAAACCTATTTTTGTCAGGAGTGCTCTGCCTCCGACCTATGCTGCAGGGGGGGCGGAGCAGTGCGGGCATAAAGTAACCGCGCAAGAGCGCTTTTCGTTCTAGTAATCGTGTGCAGCTCTTCCGCGTCCAGTTCATGTACATAGTTCCTTCCGGGTCATCGCCTCACGTTGCGGGCAGAGTTCCTCATTGGGCTGCTGTGCAGCAGCTTTCCCTGGCTCCTGGTTGCTTCCTCCTCGTCGCTACTTCGGACATTTCTACACCAAAACACTCAATTAAATAATCATCAGGTATATATTCATTTAATTAATTCACCAACATATTTTAACACAATATAACAGCACAATAATAAGATGGAGATCATACACGTTTCGTTTATAAATTTAACACATAATGTATGCAATAACACAATGACAAATACCAGAAATTGCATATTGCATTTTCTATTATAAATCTGTCAAAATAACACAAATGCAGGTAGAACTATGGAATTCTAAAGTGCAATTCCAGTTCCAAAATGTTTAGATATTTGTAGTATGATCAATGTCCATATATAGTTTATCCGTACTATATATATTTTTTCACACGAGTATAGGTATGAGGTTATGGCACAATTTGTTTAGGAAACCATACTGCGCAGTTGAATTCCTTTTTTTTGTAGGGTACAGCAGAAATTTTTACAGTCTTTTACCTCTGATTAAAGTTGTTGACACGCTTTGAACCCTGGTGACTTTGGGGTCTCCTCTGGTAGCCTCATTGCAGGTTTCTACATGATTGTGTAAATGAATGGCCGGTCTCGGTACCCATTGCTTTTGAAGACTCAAAGTAGGTGCATGCAATTAATTGTCTGATGTGGGGATGGCTTGCCGAAGTACAAGTCATGGGTTTGCATATAATAATTGAAAGGTCTCTCTTTCCACTGATACTCTGAGCCAGTGTGGGTTTCATTTAACAGCTGCAAAAGTGCAGCGTTCTCACTCACTCTTGTGGAATCTGACACCAGATTCTGGCACCAAGCCATCCCAAAATTGACAATAAATAGTACTCGCATCCTATAAGTACCACCAGCAGCACCTAGACACATGTATAGGATCAGGAAGTGCAATTGATCTATCGATGTACAAGCTCTTGTGGATTCTCAATACTATTTTACTAATATTGCAGCACAATATCCTGGAAGTGTCCATGATTCATTCACATTTAGGCACTATACAATTTTAAATCAATTCTATACTGGAGTATATGGACATTCTGTTTGTTGGTAAGATAATATTTTTTTTATATATTAGTTATTATTAATAATATGGTAATACATTACTTTGAATATTTAGAAAACTTAAAACATTTGAATAAAATATGTAATGTTCCAAATCACTTATCACATATATATATAGATATTTAAAAATAAGACACATTAATGGTCTTCCATTTTCATTTACATGTGTACCTAATTAAATTTTAAAATAATATATTTGGGGCAGAAGACGCATACTTTGCCACTGCTATGTCACTCAGCAGGTTCATTTTGCGTCTTATTCAGAGTGCCCTACGTGCTCAGACACCTTCATACCGCATTGCCCCCAATAACTTCACATCACCTCCCTCACTCTTCTTATAGAGTTCAACAGTGGTGAGCACTTGGACTCTAGGTTGTACCATGCATGTCTAAACATGTTACCCACAGCGGGCAACAGACTGCGTGAGGCATGGTGAGAGGACCTCCAGCACCCTTTGCCAGACGATGTCTCGTACTACTGCTACCTCTAAACTACTACATTTCTCTCTCCAAATCATAAACATAAACTGCTGCATTTTCAATTTCTCTGGTGCACCTACATAAATCCCAGTCTCATTTCCGGGATTGACCCCTCCCACCCCAAATGTAGTGCCTAGGACGGGGACTTCTTTCATCTAGCATGGACATGCCCACACACCAACAGTTATTGGTTGGACATTTTTACACGACTCTCTCAGATGCTGTAGATGGTGTTGCCTCCGGAGCCCCTGCTGGTGGTACTGGGATATATGCATCGCATCCCAAAGGGGGCCTGGAGCTTTGCCGCAATTGCACTTTTACTGGCGAAGTGGGAGATTGCTCTGTGCTGGGGGAGCAGTCGTCACCTCACTGCTGCACTGTGGCTTAAAAGCCTCATAATCTGTGACAGTCACTTGTGAGCTATCCACCCTGATGCAGCCTCCCTCATCTCACCCAAGTAATATCTGGCAACCCCTCCACACTTACCTGCAGCACTCGTGACCGTCCTCACAGGATTGACTCCCCAGGCCTGCTCCCCGTGTCATGTATGCTTTGCAAATGTTGTTACTGCTTGTCCGCACTCTGCACCAAGCTATTTCCCTCCCCTCTAGATCCACCGAATTTGCAGTAGACTGATTCACCGTATGGTAATGAATGCCAGGAGTGCCAGTCGGGCACTATTCTCAGATACTGATTCGGACATAATGAGTAACATGTCTCCTCCCTATGCCAGCAGAACAATTATGCGATTTACCATTCCTTATAGTTGCTATAACTGCAACCTTAACATTTGTCACTGAATGTGGTGGTTTTTTTTGTAATTAAAAACGCTAAACGAAATTGTCAGTACTTTAGCATCCTACAACAATGGGAAGGCGTCCCATTGCGATATTCAATAATCTATTACGTTTTGAGATATCCCATGTACAAGTGGTCATCCCTGTGACTAGTGTGGGAATGGCATTAAGGTATTTAAACTCACATGAAATATATACTTCATGATCCCTGATGTTCTATTTGATGGTGTCTGCTGAATGTTTCTATTTTACCACACAAATTCATCTTTGGTGATATACAATATTGTCGGAAGCTGGCTCTCTATATAGTGAACTACAGTGAAGTACACTGTAGGGAGTCCAGTGAGTCCCGTATTGGTTTACAGAGGAAACAGTAGATGATACTAATGCTCTATTTGTGGTATTGTGGGTGAGCAGTTAGCCTTATCAGAGGGTAGTGCTAAGCATTTGTTGTACTCTCAGAAACAATAACTGAGACACACACTCAAAAATAAATCCGAGACCAAATTGCAAAAATAATATTGGTTTTTATATAATTTTCAGACCAAGAACTTCATTCTATAGTAAGTACTTTTAAAGAATTTTTATGGTTTGCAAATTACGCACCATTGAAATCAATGGGGAAAAAGACACAAATGCATGTAAAATCATACAGTCGACTTTCAAGGTTCACCTCTTCGATTTTTGGTAATTAGCAAGGCCAGATCCAATGTTCCACCAGTGGCTTCTTGGGGGTGTCCCGGGTTCGGCCGGGAGAAGGGTGCTGAGGTCGCTGGTAGCTGATGCGCTACAGGAGTGGGGACCACTTGAAGACGCACTTCACAAAGGGACTTACAGGTAAGTTAGAGGAGACCCACTCAAGAGAGCATGACCAAACGGCCTGAGGACCACAAAAGCACAGCTAGATCGTTGTTACCAAAGCCAGTTGGGCTGGTTGCAGAGCAGATAGATCAGCCGGGCAGTGTGCATCAAGATGTCCTTGCGGTCAGGGGCAGGCAACTTGGAGAGGGGATTTTGGGCCAGTGGGCCACTCGCAATGTGGGTCTCAGGGCTCTCTATGTCCCTCAAAGGGTGCTTGCTTCCTGGGCATTTGGAGTCCGTAGAGGACTCTTCATCTCGGTGCAGGTTGCAGGAAGTCCGGTACCCTGGGTATTGATATGGCATTGCTCTGGTAGGTCCTGGTGTCCCCAAACTTGGTGGGAGGACAGATCTGACCCTTTGTGGCTGGTGTACCACTTTTGTTCTGGATGCTGCATTGGAGTCGCCAGGGAGCAGCAAGTTGGTAAGTCCGGAATCTGCGGTTCATTGCCAGCTCTCACAGTGGAGCAGAGCCTCTGCGCCAAGGGAAGTTCTTTGGCAATTTTGTTGAAGACTGGAGGTGGTCGAGGGGAGGGCTCTTGGAGTCTTCACAGTGGCAAGGCGAGGCAGCATACCACGATTGTTGAGTACTTAAGGCAGCAGGCACCGTTTGGCTCCAATTTCACTGCAGAAGGGATTCAGTTCCCGGGCAGCAGCTCTTCTTGGTACGTTTCTTCTTTGTGTCAATCAAATCTAATGTGCAAAGTCGAGGGATGCCACCTAAATGCTAAATTTAGGAGAGTCAAAGGGGGAGACAGGTAGTTCCCAATGGCCTACCTACTTTTAGGGTGTCTACACCCTCTAAGTGACCACTTCATGTGGGAAGGAGCACGACCCTAACCCTGATAGGTTATTTTATCACCACTCAAGATGGCGGATTTTCAAAAATAGTGTCTACATTGCCTGCCACATCTGAGGGGTGGCGCTGGATGAATGTGTACACTCCTCCTCATCTAACTAATTTTTCCACCTGTACTCCTGCAAAATGTGGAGCAGGACAGGGGAGTTGGCATCCCCCACTATCTGAGGAAGCCTGGGTTGCACTTCAAAGATGGCACCGCATTTGAAGCTTCTCGCTCTGGAAGACCATTCCGGCCTGTAGGAGGTGTGAAGCACCTCTGCCCAGAGTAGGCCTCTGAGAGTGCAGGCTCTCACCCCATGAGGTCAGAAACATGTCTGGTGGTGGCAGGCGTGCTATGGCTAGTCAGAGACCACACCGGTGCTTGGTTGTTTTTCAGGGGACCCTCTAAAGGGTCTCCTGTGTTCATTTATTAATACATCCAACACTAGCATCATTGAGGATTTATTACGACAAGATGTATGGTACCAAAGATTTAGGGTAGAGTGAAGCCATCATGGAACTAGGAAACTCACAATGACAAGTATCCAGCCCACGTACTCTTCATGGCTTCCATGTGCACTTACAATAACCAAGAATGGCTCAGACTTTGTAGGGTTATATCTGCTCGTGCATATATTTCCACACATGGGATATAGTATAACCTGCCTTGGCCTGTAGTAGGGGAGACTTACCTATACCTCTTGCAGTGTATGGGGGCATGGCATACAGGGCTGTGTGCCATGTTGACTCTTCAGTTTTCTCTGCACCAAGATATACAGACTGCAATGGCAGCTTGCATAGTCTTAGTGAGGGGTCCTTAGAATCGCACAATTTGTGCTGCAGCGCCAGTGGACCCTCTTCACTACCCATGCCCTAGGTGCCAGGGGTACCATTTAATAGGGACTTACAGGGCTGGCTGAAGTTGTTCCAATCGTGGTACAGTTTTGGGAAAGAGATCTGGCACTGGGAACCTGGTTAGCAGTGACCCAGTTCACCTATGGGCTGAAGTCTCATCAGGCATCAACCAAAAAGTGCGTCTAACCATGTCAAAAGACGCACTTCCTACAAAGATTTTGTAAATAAATCTCACTATTGACCTGCATGCATCCAAATTACTGTAAATTGTTTAAGGTATCATGACTCTTTTTATGTCATTCAGCCTCATGTTTTACATGTTGTTGCTGGTTAGAATCAATAACATAGAATTCTTATAGAGAAATGTACTGCGTGGTACCATTTCAAAATGAGCACTAATCTGTCTTAATAGCTGAGTAAGTTTATTGTCAATGCTTCGAATGTGTGCTGTGTTGTTACAATGTTCAGACAATTCACTATATTTTATATGGTGTCTGGGCCGTAGTTATGTTGGACAGGTGACATAAGTTTTATTAAATCTGAATAACAAGATCTTATACATATCTATGTTGTCCTTTGCGCAATGTTACTTAAAATTAAATGATATGTGTTTATTATATATAACATTTCATACTTTATTTTTAATAGGTGATCAAAGACATGCTCTTCAGCCTTGGTTAATGACTCAAATTTAGAATCTACAAAATGAATGACTATATAAATATAATTTGGCAATAAATGTACGGATATCATTGAATGAACATTTGACATTTTTGCATCTTGATCAAGATGTTGAAAACATTACACTCTAGAGTTGGTGTGCAAAATGATTGCTGTTTATGCCACTCTTCATAATATTGCTGACACAGCCTCTATTGATTGTGAAAATGTGTCTTATGTTAACGATAATACATCTGATGTTAATAATTTTGAAAATGAAAGGGATTCTCAATAGGGGCATGTGGGAAGAACTAACATAGTTATGTTTTTTTCTGATGCATAAAGTATTATCGTTCCAGTGACAACATATATATACTTCTTTAGCAACGTGAATTAGAAAATATGATATGACTTATTATAAAAACTACTGTACATTATATGTTGTAAGAAATTAGGTTCTTGGCTGAGAGGGGTGGAAGCCCCACTCAAGCAACAACCCCACCCCTTGTCAGGGTGAACCACAAAAGTCATTGAATTAACCTGTGCTTAACCCATTGGAAGCTTGGCACAACACAGTCAGGCTTAACTTAAAGGCAATGTGTAAAGTATTTATGCCGCACATAAAGTGAAAACACTACTCAGGAAAAATCCCAAACCAATTTAGTAAATTTGAATAAATAAAATGATATCAGAATGACAAATCTCCAGTCAGGAGAACTGGAGATATGCACTTTTAAAGTTCTAAGTAAAAATAGCTCCTAAACACACAAATCATTACTTTCGGTCATCAGGTCTTGCTTAACCAGGGTAAAGTCATAAGTACAGGCAGACCACAATGTAGCACTGGCCAGATATAGGGATATGGTTAGTTCAGCTGAAAAAGTTACTTCTCAAAGTCCGGCGCAAACAGTTCTGTTTATGGTGGAGAATGCTACAAGGAGCGTGGAGAGAGTTGCGGAAGGTCATCACTATAGCATGAAAATATGGTCGGTGTAGAGTATGGTCGTTGGTGGAGCTTCAGATTAGTGGTCACCACTGGCTGTCGTTGCATTGCTAGTTGTTGTTGATGGTTGCTGTAGCGCGAAGAGTCAGGCTAACCGGACCTTTGAATTGGCAATCATCAGGGGAGGCAGAGTCTCGACATGAATGGACCCGCTCGAGGTCGCGAAGAGCCCAAAACCTCAGGATTTCACCTTTCATCTTAGGAGGGGCTGAAATGATGCCTGGCAAGGGTCTGGGACTTGAGAGGCACCTCATGGGGATTAGGAATTCACTGTAGCAAAGGCCAGAAAGGCTCAGCTAGGTCCTTTTGCAGGTTCAGGCAAGTCCAGTGCAACACGTTGGCTGGACAATTGCAGGGAGGTCTCTGGAGCTTGTTGTGTCCCTGTAGCTCAGAAAGGTATTAGACAAATAACCTTATTAGTCACTTCAGTTAGCCTGGGATGAAGGGAGCAGGTCCAGTTTTTCTTTTCAGGGAGCAGGGCAGTCCTCTGGTGGAAGGGTAGTCCTTCTTCTGTATTGCCCACACGTTCAGGTATGTTCTGATAAGTTGATCTGAGGGTCAAATATTTATACCTGGTGCCAGCCTTTGTGCATGGGGCGACACACTGTCCTACCCCCACATTTCTTTCTGGAAAGTTCTTCCCTTCTCCTGTCAAGGCTCCAAGAAGTGTGGGCTGACAAGAGGCTGGTGTCAGGTTTCTTTGTGTCTGCTGGAGGCACATCCTTTGAAGTCCAAGTAAGGCTGGGTTTCGATTTACAATTCATTTGAATCTGAACAGCATATCTCTATCTGGTACCAATCCAGAGTTAGCACTAAGTCAATGTACCAGAGTAACCAAGTGTCAGTCAATGAGGGGGATAGGCCTTACAGTAGTGAAAAATGAGTTTAGGGGTTTTTCACTACCAGGACTTGTAAAACCTTGTTAGAAAGTCATCCTTTTTGCCCTGACTAGCCCCATTTTCTGACTGATACTGGTGCTTACTGACTCGGATTGTGCCCTGGGCTCCACTAACCAGGCCCAGGGCCAGTGTTCTGTTTAAAGGTATATGGTAAATAAGTGTAATTACAATTGGTTCAGACATGCTAGCTGTAAGTCCCTAGTATATGGTAGAGCATGTAGGTTTAGAGACCCCAGTGGATTAAATGCACTTTAGTGTGCACTGCTGTGGTGCCTGCTGTCATTTTAAAACCAGCCCTACCTTGCGGGCTGGCTTTAAAATAAAACTGTGCCTAAATTTGACTTTGGAATTAAAAGTACTTCCAGAGTATAAAATTTATTATTTATTATATTTAAGTCACCCCTAATATCTGCCCTATGTGCCCCAATGGTAGGGTGCCTTGTTATAAAATGCAGGGGCAGCATAAAAGATGTTTTATATGCCCTGGTGAGGGAAAAACTGACAATTTAATTTGCCCCCTTGTAGTGCTGCTAGCTCCATAGGCTAACATGGGAAGACTTTATTAAACTTTGATGAAGGCCACAATGTTGACAGGAGTGAGCTAAAACATTATTTCAAAGTATCAACATAGTAATTACAATAAATCCAAAAACTTGCCAGGGTTAGATTTTTTATAACTATTGCAGGAAAGTAGTTTTAGAACTTGCTTTCCGGAAGTTACTTAAAACAGCTCTGTAGAAGTCTCTTCTGATTGGCCAGCCTTTGGCAGCCTGAGCCAAACTGCTCCTGATTAGGTGTGAAGTGGCCTGGGCTGAAGCAATGCAGCCATCTAGTGGGAGGGGATATACTGCCTGCAGATGCCAGGAGAGGAAGAGGGCTGTGTAGCCCAACTGGTCTTTAAAGAGACAAGCACAAATAGCATAGGAACCAGGCCTGTTGCCACACCTATGGGTTGTGTTATCCAGACCTGAAGTCCTAGGAGCGAATGCATTCATTATTGTTTTTGCTGAGATGTGCATATTGGGACATAAATAAGCCACACTTCTCAGGAAGTGGTCATCACAGAGGGTGGCGACTTGAACCTCATTGGTTTAGGGGTACCCTCCACTTGCCAGATAAGAATATGGAATACATATGGGAGAGCTGCACTGCACCTCAGATCCCTGTTTGGAAACATCTGGAGAAGAAGATCTGCCCTGCTGGACTCTTGGGCTGCACAAAGAGAGGACTGCACTCATAAGGACTGCACCTGCTGCACTCTCAAGGCTTCACAAAATAGGACTTTGCCTGTCTTAAAGGATCAAGGAGTGGACTCCTGATCAGCAACAGTAAGAAACGTCTGAAAGAAATCACCTGCATCATCTACAAGGACAATCCCAGCTGAACAACTTCACCTGGACTTTACTTGGATTAACGAGGTGCATTGTGGGAGTTAAAGTCCCAAACCCCAAGGACCATATCAGAGCTTCTGGACCCTTGGCTTGTGCTGTGGACCCTTTCTGACCCTCATAGGACCTTTCAAAAGAAGTTCTGAAAGTTTAGGAACTTTTTGACAACTTTATTGAAAAGGCTTTATGAGAAGACTGACCGTCACCACTAGAGTCAAGCTGGCAATGTCGAACCGTGACTTGGCCTGACCGTGCAGGTTTGCCCTGCTGAAACCATGGAACTCTTTGACGTTGACGACGAAGACAAAGACCTCCAAGATTCACCAAGGATCTTGCGCTGCAGCAGGCTGCCATTGTCGAACTGAAATCTGGATTGCCGAAGTCGATTACTTGACATCAAAAGATAAAGCTCCAAAAAGTGACTAAGTGAGAAGGTAAAAACTTGACCCGCCCCAACCACTGGACGTATCTAACCCATGCTCCATTGTGGTCAGCCTGACACTTTGACTTGGTTCCGGTCCAGCATGACCATATAGTCGTGGCTGATGCTTTTCACTTTTAGGTACTAGAGAGCACGTTTTTGCATTTAATAAAAAAAAAATCACATCTCTGGCTCCCTACATTGGATTTTTTTCATTTTGTTGTCATGTCAAAGATAAAAGTATTCTCTATTGTTTTAAATTGGTGTTGGATTTTTATTGTGTTTTGTGTCTTGCTTACTTACTATTTTGGTGATACTAAATGCTTTGCACACTTGTCTCCTAAGTAAAGCCTCACTGCTCATCAGCCAAGCTATCAAGGGTTGAGTAGTGATTAAATTATTGAGATTTGATTGGAACTTATTTGTGATTGTGATGTTATTACTAGTTGTAGGTACCTACTTGCACCTACCGATAACCAACAGACTTAAACCCATAAGTCCTATTTTTTTTAATCCCATGCACTCTGCAGTATGAGCTTTTAAGGCTTACCTTAGGGGTGATGTATGCATATTAAAAAAGGAAGGTTTGGGCCTGGAAAGGGTTTATTTTGCAAGGTTGAAATGACATTCTAAAATTGCATTACAGGCTGCAGTAGCAAGCCTGAGAAATGTTTTCAAAGTCTACTTTAGCGCGTGGCACAATAAGTGCTGAAAGCTCAAGCGTAGCATTTAATTTACAGGCCCTGGGTACATGTAGTACTATATACTAGGGGCTTAAAAGTCAATTAAATGTGTTAATTAGGTATCGGCTAATTTCGCCATGTTTTCAAGAGAGAGCACAAGTATGTTAGCATTAGCAAAACATTTAGGGTGACCCTGCGGATAGGGCTATATCTAACAATACATGTCTAATCACTGCTATGAAAGTACAATATAAATATCACCAATTCCACTTCAAATGTCTAATTTTCTCCTATAAGTTACAACTAAATGATTTGATATAATATAAAAGTAAAGTTAATGAAGGTTAACGTAATGTCATAGTTGGGTAAATTTGCCAGTGACAACATTAATGTTTTGAGCTAAAAACAAACACAGAAATTCACCAGTTATAATTAGCATATCTAAGAATAGTTTGCACTCCCGCCATGCACTGCTTATGACCTCACATATTACATCACTCACAACATTTTCCATGACATCATTCATGACATCACTGGTGACATCACTGATGACATCATTCAATGGGTGTGCATGTTTGTTTTACAGTTTACACAGTGGCAGCTAACTACCATATTACTTTTCTACCTAATTTTGTACTGCCTGTGTCCAGCTAATGGATGTAACTGTTTAGAAATTGCCTGTGCTTCTAATGCATCATAGGTGTTTAGAGTTATTGAGCATGTTAGAAATCTTTCTACTGAAGAGTGTGTAGGTGACAGTTGATGATTAGGGTTCATTATGTTCCACACAAGTTTTTTGGTACTGCAGAGAAAGTATTAAGCAAGGCAAAAAGTCTATGCACTACATTTTAAGTATAGTAAGCAGCATTGAATTATTAGACAGAATCATCTCAGCATGACAATTTCTACGTAACATAGAAGAATGTGTCAACCAGGAATTCACCTATGTTCATATGCTTGGTTTACTTCAAAAGATGGGCTCTCTATACATTTTTCCACCACAGTATGAAGGATCTAGGTTGTATAATATTTGGCATCTTCAGGTGTTTCTTACTTTAGGCGAATAGTGTATTTTTTGCCAAGTGTTGCATACATTATACACTGCTCTTAGTAGATATTTTTTAATACTCTGTAGTGTATTTCTCATGAGAGTTTTACTGTCTGCAAACATTTTGGTACAGAGTAAGCTCTCTCCATACAGTAAATACTGTTTACAGTACCCACCTCTCTACTTTTATCAACTTCATTTCTCAATGTAGATTTGGTGACTGTCAGAGGTATGATACAGATAAAAGTTGTCCATAGTAGGGCTTTTTTTTGGAACACTGTATGTAATGAGGGTTTCCCATATATCTGTGGTTGATTGTTAATGTAAACTACGCTACCTGTGAAGTGCATGTTATAGGGTCAATGTGGCACATAAACCATGCTTTCTTCACCTAAGGGTGTTGTTTCTATGATGGCATTAATGATGCCTCATATTCTTTTGAGCTTTTTTATACTTACATTCAGAGCTCTAATGCTATACCCTTTTATAGATCAATGTGTACAAAAGAAGTTTTGTAAATAAATCTCACTATTGACCTGCATGCATCCAAATTACTGTAAATTGTTTAAGGTATCATGACTCTTTTTATGTCATTCAGCCTCATGTTTTACATGTTGTTGCTGGTTAGAATCAATAACATAGAATTCTTATAGAGAAATGTACTGTGTGGTACCATTTCAAAATGAGCACTAATCTGTCTTAATAGCTGAGTAAGTTTATTGTCAATGCTTCGAATGTGTGCTGTGTTGTTACAATGTTCAGACAATTCACTATATTTTATATGGTGTCTGGGCCGTAGTTATGTTGGACAGGTGACATAAGTTTTATTAAATCTGAATAACAAGATCTTATACATATCTATGTTGTCCTTTGCGCAATGTTACTTAAAATTAAATGATTGTGTTTATTATATATAACATTTCATACTTTATTTTTAATAGGTGATCAAAGACATGCTCTTCAGCCTTGGTTAATGACTCAAATTTAGAATCTACAAAATGAATGACTATATAAATATAATTTGGCAATAAATGTACGGATATCATTGAATGAACATTTGACATTTTTGCATCTTGATCAAGATGTTGAAAACTTTACACTCTAGAGTTGGTGTGCAAAATGATTGCTGTTTATGCCACTCTTCATAATATTGCTGACACAGCCTCTATTGATTGTGAAAATGTGTCTTATGTTAACGATAATACATCTGATGTTAATAATTTTGAAAATGAAAGGGATTCTCAATAGGGGCATGTGAGAAGAACTAACATAGTTATGGTTTTTTTCTGATGCATAAAGTATTATCGTTCCAGTGACAACATATATATACTTCTTTAGCAACGTGAATTAGAAAATATGATATGACTTATTATAAAAAACTACTGTACATTATATGTTGTAAGAAATTAGGTTCTTGGCTGAGAGGGGTGGAAGCCCCACTCAAGCAACAACCCCACCCCTTGTCAGGGTGAACCACAAAAGTCATTGAATTAACCTGTGCTTAACCCATTGGAAGCTTGGCACAACACAGTCAGGCTTAACTTAAAGGCAATGTGTAAAGTATTTATGCCGCACATAAAGTGAAAACACTACTCAGGAAAAATCCCAAACCAATTTAGTAAATTTGAATAAATAAAATGATATCAGAATGACAAATCTCCAGTCAGGAGAACTGGAGATATGCACTTTTAAAGTTCTAAGTAAAAATAGCTCCTAAACACACAAATCATTACTTTCGGTCATCAGGTCTTGCTTAACCAGGGTAAAGTCATAAGTACAGGCAGACCACAATGTAGCACTGGCCAGATATAGGGATATGGTTAGTTCAGCTGAAAAAGTTACTTCTCAAAGTCCGGCGCAAACAGTTCTGTTTATGGTGGAGAATGCTACGAGGAGCGTGGAGAGAGTTGCGGAAGGTCGTCACTATAGCATGAAAATATGGTCGGTGTAGAGTATGGTCGTTGGTGGAGCTTCAGATTAGTGGTCACCACTGGCTGTCGTTGCATTGCTAGTTGTTGTTGATGGTTGCTGTAGCGCGAAGAGTCAGGCTAACCGGACCTTTGCATTGGCAATCATCAGGGGAGGCAGAGTCTCGACATGAATGGACCCGCTCGAGGTCGCGAAGAGCCCAAAACCTCAGGATTTCACCTTTCATCTTAGGAGGGGCTGAAATGATGCCTGGCAAGGGTCTGGGACTTGAGAGGCACCTCATGGGGATTAGGAATTCACTGTAGCAAAGGCCAGAAAGGCTCAGCTAGGTCCTTTTGCAGGTTCAGGCAGGTCCAGTGCAACACGTTGGCTGGACAATTGCAGGGAGGTCTCTGGAGCTTGTTGTGTCCCTGTAGCTCAGAAAGGTATTAGACAAATAACCTTATTAGTCACTTCAGTTAGCCTGGGATGAAGGGAGCAGGTCCAGTTTTTCTTTTCAGGGAGCAGGGCAGTCCTCTGGTGGAAGGGTAGTCCTTCTTCTGTATTGCCCACACGTTCAGGTATGTTCTGATAAGTTGATCTGAGGGTCAAATATTTATACCTTGTGCCAGCCTTTGTGCATGGGGCGACACACTGTCCTACCCCCACATTTCTTTCTGGAAAGTTCTTCCCTTCTCCTGTCAAGGCTCCAAGAAGTGTGGGCTGACAAGAGGCTGGTGTCAGGTTTCTTTGCGTCTGCTGGAGGCACATCCTTTGAAGTCCAAGTAAGGCTGGGTTTCGATTTACAATTCATTTGAATCTGAACAGCATATCTCTATCTGGTACCAATCCAGAGTTAGCACTAAGTCAATGTACCAGAGTAACCAAGTGTCAGTCAATGAGGGGGATAGGGCTTACAGTAGTGAAAAATTAGTTTAGGGGTTTTTCACTACCAGGACTTGTAAAACCTTGTTAGAAAGTCATCCTTTTTGCCCTGACTAGCCCCATTTTCTGACTGATACTGGTGGTTACTGACTCGGATTGTGCCCTGGGCTCCACTAACCAGGCCCAGGGCCTGTGTTCTGTTTAAAGGTATATGGTAAATAAGTTTAATTACAATTGGTTCAGACATGCTAGCTGTAAGTCCCTAGTATATGGTAGAGCATGTAGGTTTAGAGACCCCAGTGGATTAAATGCACTTTAGTGTGCACTGCTGTGGTGCCTGCTGTCATTTTAAAACCAGCCCTACCTTGCGGGCTGGTTTTAAAATAAAACTGTGCCTAAATTTGACTTTGGAATTAAAAGTACTTCCAGAGTCTAAAATGTATTTTTTATTATATTTAAGTCACCCCTAATATCTGCCCTATGTGCCCCAATGGTAGGGTGCCTTGTTATAAAATGCAGGGGCAGCATAAAAGATGTTTTATATGCCCTGGTGAGGGATAAACTGACAATTTAATTTGCCCCCTTGTAGTGCTGCTAGCTCCGTAGGCTAACATGGGAAGACTTTATTAAACTTTGATGAAGGCCACAATGTTGACAGGAGTGAGCTAAAACATTATTGCAAAGTATCAAAATAGTAATTACAATAAATCCAAAAACTTGCCAGGGTTAGATTTTTTATAACTATTGCAGGAAAGTAGTTTTAGAACTTGCTTTCCGGAAGTTACCTAAAACAGCTCTGTAGAAGTCTCTTCTGATTGGCCAGCCTTTGGCAGCCTGAGCCAAACTGCTCCTGATTAGGTGTGAAGTGGCCTGGGCTGAAGCAATGCAGCCATCTAGTGGGAGGGGATATACTGCCTGCAGATGCCAGGAGAGGAAGAGGGCTGTGTAGCCCAACTGGTCTTTAAAGAGACAAGCACAAATAGCATAGGAACCAGGCCTGTTGCCACACCTATGGGTTGTGTTATCCAGACCTGAAGTCCTAGGAGCGAATTTATTCATTATTGTTTTTGCTGAGATGTGCATATTGGGACATAAATAAGCCACACTTCTCAGGAAGTGGTCATCACAGAGGGTGGCGACTTGAACCTCATTGGTTTAGGGGTACCCTCCTCTTGCCAGATAAGAATATGGAATACATATGGGAGAGCTGCACTGCACCTCAGATCCCTGTTTGGAAACATCTGGAGAAGAAGATCTGCCCTGCTGGACTCTTGGGCTGCACAAAGAGAGGACTGCACTCATAAGGACTGCACCTGCTGCACTCTCAAGGCTTCACAAAATAGGACTTTGCCTGTCTTAAAGGATCAAGGAGTGGACTCCCTGATCAGCAACAGTAAGAAACGTCTGAAAGAAATCACCTGCATCATCTACAAGGACAATCCCAGCTGAACAACTTCACCTGGACTTTACTTGGATTAACGAGGTGCATTGTGGGAGTTAAAGTCCCAAACCCCAAGGACCATATCAGAGCTTCTGGACCCTTGGCTTGTGCTGTGGACCCTTTCTGACCCTCATAGGACCTTTCAAAAGAAGTTCTGAAAGTTTAGGAACTTTTTGACAACTTTATTCAAAAAGCTTTATGAGAAGACTGACCGTCACCACTAGAGTCAAGCTGGCAATGTCGAACCGTGACTTGGCCTGACCGTGCAGGTTTGCCCTGCTGAAACCATGGAACTCTTTGACGTTGACGACGAAGACAAAGACCTCCAAGATTCACCAAGGATCTTGCGCTGCAGCAGGCTGCCATTGTCGAACTGAAATCTGGATTGCCGAAGTCGATTACTTGACATCAAAAGATAAAGCTCCAAAAAAGTGACTAAGTGAGAAGGTAAAAACTTGCCCCAACCACTGGACGTATCTAACCCATGCTCCATTGTGGTCAGCCTGACACTTTGACTTGGTTCCGGTCCAGCATGACCATATAGTCGTGGCTGATGCTTTTCACTTTTAGGTACTAGAGAGCACATTTTTGCATTTAATTAAAAAAAAATCACATCTCTGGCTCCCTACATTGCATTTTTTCATTTTGTTGTCATGTCAAAGATAAAAGTATTCTCTATTGTTTTAAATTGGTGTTGGATTTTTATTGTGTTTTGTGTCTTGCTTACTTACTATTTTGGTGATACTAAATGCTTTGCACACTTGTCTCCTAAGTAAAGCCTCACTGCTCATCAGCCAAGCTATCAAGGGTTGAGTAGTGATTAAATTATTGAGATTTGATTGGAACTTATTTGTGATTGTGGTGTTATTACTAGTTGTAGGTACCTACTTGCACCTACCGATAACCAACAAACTTAAACCCATAAGTCCTATTTTTTTAATCCCATGCACTCTGCAGTATGAGCTTTTAAGACTTACCTTAGGGGTGATGTATGCATATTAAAAAAGGAAGGTTTGGGCCTGGAAAGGGTTTATTTTGCAAGGTTGAAATGACATTCTAAAATTGCATTACAGGCTGCAGTAGCAAGCCTGAGAAATTTTTCAAAGTCTACTTTAGCGCGTGGCACAATAAGTGCTGAAAGCTCATGCGTAGCATTTAATCTACAGGCCCTGGGTACATGTAGTACTATATACTAGGGGCTTAAAAGTCAATTAAATGTGTTAATTAGGTATCGGCTAATTTCGCCATGTTTTCAAGAGAGAGCACAAGTATGTTAGCATTAGCAAAACATTTAGGGTGACCCTGCGGATAGGGCTATATCTAACGATACATGTCTAATCACTGCTATGAAAGTACAATATAAATATCACCAATTCCACTTCAAATGTCTAATTTTCTCCTATAAGTTACAACTAAATGATTTTATATAATATAAAAGTAAAGTTAATGAAGGTTAACGTAATGTCAAAGTTGGGTAAATTTGCCAGTGACAACATTAATGTTTTGAGCTAAAAACAAACACAGAAATTCACCAGTTATAATTAGCATATCTAAGAATAGTTTGCACTCCCGCCATGCACTGCTTATGACCTCACATATTACATCACTCACAACATTTTCCATGACATCATTCATTACATCACTGGTGACATCACTGATGACATCATTCAATGGGTGTGCTTGTTTGTTTTACAGTTTACACAGTGGCAGCTAACTACCATATTACTTTTCTACCTAATTTTGTACTGCCTGTGTCCAGATAATGGATGTAACTGTTTAGAAATTGCCTGTGCTTCTAATGCATCATAGGTGTTTAGAGTTATTGAGCATGTTAGAAATCTTTCTACTGAAGAGTGTGTAGGTGACAGTTGATGATTAGGGTTCATTATGTTCCACACAAGTTTTTTTGGTACTGCAGAGAAAGTATTAAGCAAGGCAAAAAGTCTATGCACTACATTTTAAGTATAGTAAGCAGCATTGAATTATTAGACAGAATCATCTCAGCATGACAATTTCTACGTAACATAGAAGAATGTGTCAACCAGGAATTCACCTATGTTCATATGCTTGGTTTACTTCAAAAGATGGGCTCTCTATACATTTTTCCACCACAGTATGAAGGATCTAGGTTGTATAATATTTGGCATCTTCAGGTGTTTCTTACTTTAGGCGAATAGTGTATTTTTTGCCAAGTGTTGCATACATTATACACTGCTCTTAGTAGATATTTTTTAATACTCTGTAGTGTATTTCTCATGAGAGTTTTACTGTCTGCAAACATTTTGGTACAGAGTAAGCTCTCTCCATACAGTAAATACTGTTTACAGTACCCACCTCTCTACTTTTATCAACTTCATTTCTCAATGTAGATTTGGTGACTGTCAGAGGTATGATACAGATAAAAGTTGTCCATAGTAGGGCATTCTTTTTGGAACACTGTATGTAATGAGGGTTTCCCATATATCTGTGGTTGATTGTTAATGTAAACTACGCTACCTGTGAAGTGCATGTTATAGGGTCAATGTGGCACATAAACCATGCTTTCTTCACCTAAGGGTGTTGTTTCTATGATGGCATTAATGATGCCTCATATTCTTTTGAGCTTTTTATACTTACATTCAGAGCTCTAATGCTATACCCTTTTATAGATCAATGTGTACAAAAGAAGTTTGGATGATGTCATCAGTGATATCATCAATGATGTAATTTGAGACGTCAAAAACGATGTCATTGAGCATGTCACGAGTAATGTAATATATGAGGTCATAAGCAGTGCATTGCCGGGGCGCAAGTTCTAGTCATCTCTGCTAACTATGACTGGTGATTTTCTGTGTTTTTTAGTTCAAAACAATAATGTTGTCACTGACAAATTCACCTCACTATAACGTTACTTTAACCTTAGACTTATTCAGGAATTTCTAGGTTTTTTATAAAACTAAAACAGATCTTTTTATCACATCTAAGTATAACATTACTTTAACCTTTGTCTTTTCAGTAAATTCAGTGTTTTTTTTAACATCAAATAATATTTCATCAAAATACATACTGAGCCATATTAGGCACTGTGGACCACATAGCCCAAAGCTTTATTTTATGAATTGGGAGAGGGTCACGTGGCCACCTCCTGAGCCTTTTTATGTCCTGGGTACCCCATCCTCCAGTGCCATTCATATAAGTTAAAAGGGTAGGGGGGCTGTATGGCCCTCCTCCTCCAGCCTATTTGTGCCCATGGGACCCCATCCCTCAGGGCTGTACATATAAGTTAGAAAGGTCGGTGTCCCACATGACTTGTAAGGGCCTGGGTGCCACATCCTCCAGGCCCGTTTGTTTTTAAATTAAAGGGGAGATGGGCTGCACGTCCCCCCTCCCGTAGCTGAGTTAGGCCCTGTGGACCCAATAGAATTTCTAAAAATAAAGGGGAAGGGGGCCACGAGGCCCCACTCCTGAGCCATTTTAGGCCTGGGGACCTCATCCCTCGGGCCACTTATTTATATAAAAAGGAGGGTCACACAACCCCCTCCCGTGCCAGTATTGGCCCTGGGGACAATTAAAGGTAGGTGCCCTAGTGCCCACTCAGGGTACCCACCATATAGTTTTTGGGGGCCACAGGTGGAACCTAATGCCCACGTGACACCAGATGGCTCCACTCATGCAGCAGAAACTGATATTGCTACCGCCTAGAGGGAGCAGCTATAATGCTTCTCCCTCCGGGAGGCAACAATAGTTTGATATGTTTCCCTGCCCGCTTCAGTGGAGACCCCATCACCCAGCGCCCTACATATAAGTTAAGTGGGTAGGAAGGCCCTGGGGTCAACCTCCCCAAATCTTGTTAGGCCCTGGGGACCCTATCCCCCAGGGCCATTTTTAAAAATAAAGGGGGGGTATCCATTCAGCCTCCCTCCTGAGCTGTTTCAGGCCTGCGGTCCCCATCCCCCGGAGCCACTTATTTAAATAAAAGGGAGAGGATGCATACCCCCCTCCCCAAGCTGATATCAGCCCTGGGAACCCCATCCCCGGGGTCCTGAACACTTAATAGTGGGTGCCATGGTGCCCACCCAGGGTACCCACCATATAGTTGTTAGGGTCTGCAGGTGGAACCTGTGACCCCAGCTGTCTCCTCACATGCAGCAGGAACCAGTTTTGCTCCCAGCTAGAGGGAGCTGCTACTAAAGCTGCTCCCTCTAGGCAGCAGTAATATTTTGATCTGTTTCCCTGCCCACTTCAGTACGGGCAGGAAAACAGATCAAATGTTCACTGTCAGCAGCCGGGAGCATTTTTAAAGCTTCTGCCCACTGGCAGAAGACTGCTTTGATCCTGCTTGGCAGGAACTTCAAAAATCCTCCTGCCAAATGAGAGCTAACACAGGTTTCCCTGCCACCACCAGAGTAGGCAGGGAAACTGTTATGTTCCGGGTGGGCTCACCAAGTCATAGCTATGGAGCTGGCCCTGGCGGATGGGGTCCCTAGTGCCATTAATGTCTCAGGGAGGGGGACCGTGAGGCCCCCTCCCTATTTACAGTATTTTTGACATTTGAAATGTCTAAAGGTGTTTTGTATTTTTTCCGCACTATTTGGTTCATTATTTCCACTCTGTGCTTGTTTTGTACAGCAAATGTATGTGTAGCTGTGTTCAAGTGTCTGTAATCTAATACTTGATGATATAAATTGTCTGGTTAAATAACCGGAAACAAAAGATTATTCATAGGGGAGGTGCAACTCTCAATTACAACTTGGTATTCAAGTTGTTTGGTGTTGTTGTTGAGGTTGTGGTGTTGATCTCACTGGTGTAACGTGATAATGTGAAACGTCATCCCCCAACCCCAAATGGTTGTGATATAACACAGGAGCTAGTACTCCCTGGCGTATTACTGTTTCACTGCATCTGGGACGAGGTTCAAGAAAGTAGGTAAAATTTAAGTTTCTCCATCGAGGCAGTCCATGACAAATTCATGTCCAATCCCTTTCAGCCAAAAGAATGTCATAGCTGAATGACAAGTTCTCCAAAAAGAGAATATTAATCGTGTGTGGTATATCCCCCTCAATTTAGAGTTGCATCTTGTATGATTGATGCAGGACACTCACTTTCATTCCAGTGTTTTCACTTAGATATAGTCACTCAATGCTACTGTCGCCTGACAATCCATCAGGCTCCGGCGAATATCATGACTTCCACCACGCTGTCAGCATGGTCAGAGCCCACTTCCCACTCAGAAGCAGTGTACTCAATATCCGTGGCATGCTTTACTTTAATCATCAAAGCTGGAGCGTTTTTACACTCCTTGTCCGACGCACTGCTTGATTAAAGACTGTTCGCAACAAAACAGCAAACTTGTTCATATTTAATAAAGTTTATTCCATGTACTCCAAAATTCTTCCACTTAATTGTTTCTGCATTCACATGTAAAATGCTTATGATTTCCAAAATTTCCAATGCAACAGGCATGCCTATCCAGGCCTTTTCCTGGGGCACGCAGGAATACATAATTCATCCTTAGCAGTTTATCATGTTTTACCCAATGCATTTCGGGCTTTCACAGCCCTTCTTCAGGGGTTCACTACAAAATTTTAAAAATTGCCATTTAGATATACTATTCATATATCTAAATGGCAATTTTTTTAAATTTTGTAGTCTTTAATCAAGCAGTGCTTCGGACAAGGAGCACAAAAACGCTCCAGCTTTGATGATTCTTCATGTGAGTGTCACAAGGGCGGAACACGCGAGTCCACCCTGCACGCAAAATCTAAATAACGTAAAGCAAAGTTGAACTAACGTATGGAGTGCATTCTATCTCCCCGTTTTCAAGTATAGTTATGCTTTACTTTAATGCCAGATACTTTCTTCTTTTTTAATTGAGGCTTGGACTGTTAACTTTATTGTCCTTTTTTATTACGAAGTCAGAAGAGATTTGTGAGTCCTTGTTTAGTTTCACATACTCCTCTGATCTGTGCTAAGTCATCCACCTCTCTCAGAGCGTTTTTCGGATTACTCTTGAAAGGAACGAGTATTAGTATCCTGCTACCTGTCAGGAATTTCAGTTTTATCATAGTTACGTAGGTTATATCGCTTTTCAGTTGGATCCTGTAGAGGAGATCTGCCCCTCAACTTAGTCTTTTCTTCATGTTTCTTATTACCCCACTTCTTTTTAGAGGAAGAACCTGATGCCTGCTTTGAGTTATCCTTTTCAGAATTACTCTTAATTGGTGGCTTATTAGGTCTGGCTCCCAAATTATCTCTGCCTATGTATGCATGGATTTCTTCAATATTTTTTGGTAACTCACGACACACTTTTTTCTGATACTAGTTTGTAAGTTGTTGGCGTACCACCAACTCTACTGCTTCCCCTTTTGTTACTTAACACAATGGCGAATACTATGGTAAAAGTGTCCATCACTTTTATCCCCAAGTGTAGGGCAGGGGCGACTCATACTCATTTTAGAAATGTTTAAGCACCTATGGCAAAACAGCTAATGAGGGTGTATCATGTGTTCTGGTATATACTGCAGCAAATACTGTGCTCCAAGTGTAGCAGTCTTCCACCGGGGGGCCATCCCCATTGGCAGACTCATGGTGAGCATTCTGTGTTTTTCTTCAGGTCCCGTATGGGGAAATACTGCTTCAAGCTTGCTTGTTTTTTCTGCAATCCAGAACAGAATTTCTTCCAGTCTGAAGGGAATTTTACCCAGGACTGTGTTGATGGTTTATGGACTAAAGCCAGGTGTAGCCAATTGTTGTTGAGCAGCCCTTGCAGGATTTATTGCTATTGTTCTCATGAAAAATTGTATTAAACATCTATATGTTATAACCAGGTCTATGTATAATGTACCCAATTCGGGAGCTGTCAGATTGTATATATCTGGTTATGACCTCTAAACGGCTAAGACTGGTCATGTCGGTCCCTCATTGCTAAGGGGACCTAGTCTAACATTATTGTGCATATGTGGTAGGGTACATTCAAACTAATTTTGGTGTTCATGTGTAGTTGTTACGAACTGCAGCCTCAGTGTATGTTTGAAACTGTTGTGTTTGTGTGTCTACTGCTGTGAATTTAACTCATGGATAGAATTCCTCTGTCCTAAATGCTTTGTGGGCCTCAACCACGAAGGTAACGTCGCTACCTGTCTGGGGTAGTCCACTTTGCAACAGCATTTGTGTAACCGCATGCCTGCTGTTCACTCGTATGTTAGTAACTGCTTCTTTGTCCATATGAATATGTGTATTCAGAGATGGTACCTCTATGAGGGCGATGCTTTGAAAGGTTTTAGCTTGAACAACCTGTAGCCAATATATAGGATTTACCAACTCAGCCAACGAGGATTTTTCCATTAACGTCACAGACGTCCCAGTTAAGAGGTAAGTAGGGGTCTTCAGGCGATCAAATAAGAACCCAAGATAGAACGCTGGCAGCACCAAGTCATGCGGCTTATAATTTCCCAAGTAAAAAAGTTAAATTTTTGGACAACATAACCATCAGAATTGTGCAGGACTGATTCCATGTTGTGCAACCTCAGAACATGACAACCCTGTCTCCCCAAGGACATTGTGGTAACCGATCTAGAATACTTTAGCTTAGTAACTTATGCAAGCCCAGAGAGATACACAAGAAATGCACAGTAAAGCATTTCAGTATTAATTGGAGCATTGTGATTCATGAATAAAATACTTGCGCTGTAGCAATCCATAGAAGGAAAAGAGTAATGTGATTAGCATTACTAGAATGGTGATAAAGATAAGCAGTTCAACCATTTTGCTGATTACAGAGGATATATGCTTGTATGCAAGTACTGTAATATATTGTACTCCTACCTAGCGTATCCTATCTAGGGTGAGTGAATTTGCCAAATTCCTGTAGAGTGATCTACCTTCCCATTATCTGTGGGTGAGTTTCATCAGGTGGTCCGTCTTGGTGCAGAGCTGGGCAGCATCCCTCTCATGAGGTAAACAGGTATCAGCTGGACTAGAATTCCGGCATGTGGGTGACTTCTCAGTGCCAGCGAAATGCTTCTCTGTCTAAACAAAGCGTTCATGCAGTATATATAATAACATCATCCCTATTACCATGCTGAAGCCCCAGTCAGGCTGGTATTGTTTATTCTATTGTAATAGCTTTGTCAGCGAGCAGTCAAAATAAACAACAACATTTTGAGCGATGAACTTAGCCCTTATGCAGAAAGTTCACTATGCTTGATAGATTTCGCACGAAGTAGCAGTGTATGCAAAGCTGAGTTCGAAGAATATTTTCCTTTATGTGCATGCAAATGAGTGTGTCAAATGTTATTGTGTTTAGGGAGAGAAGGCAACTTAAGTAGGCATGGACAGAGCTCGCAGAGTTTCACTCCACAGAATTCCACGGAGTTACTGAAAAATTCCACCAAATTTGGCGGAGTTCCACGAGCGGGCGTAGTATTGCTTGCCCACGACAGCTAAGTGTCGATAATGTGCTTTGCAACAGCTAGCATCCTCTGTGAAGTTACAATACTGCACCCTTTAGAAGATAATATCCTCTGAGGAATGCCAGTACCATTTCCTTCAACATATACCATCACCTATGAAGACTGGTGCCTTGCGCTTAAGTGGATAGCCTTCTCTGAGATGTGCCAGCACTGAGATTGCATTCCATGCGTACTACGTATATTTGTCCCTTCAACAGGTAGCATCCTCTGTGAAGTATCGGTATTGTGCACTTCAACCGATAGCAGGTCTGTGAATAAGTGTCAGTACTGAGTCCTGAAACAGCTTCTTCTGTGATGGGCCAGTACTGCGCCTTTCAACACATAGCATCCTGTGAAAAGTGCTAGTACTATGGGTTCAACGGATAGCATCTTCTATGCAGTGCCAGTACTGCGCCCTTCAAAAGATAGCACTGTTTAACAGATAACATCTTCTGTGAACTGCCGGTACTGTGCCCCTTAAGCATATAGCCTTCTCTGAGAAATGCCAGCACCAAGATTGCATCCTGTGAGGGTGCCACTACTTTGACCTTCAACAAATAGTGTCCTGTAAGAAGTGCCCTTCAAAAGCCTCCACTGTGAAGTGCTGGGTCTGTGCCCTTCAAAAGATAGCAGAACTGAGGGGAAGTATCAGTTCTTTAATCAATGAGTTACACCGAGTATCAGTACTTCAATCAGTGAGTTACACTGGGTATCAGTACTTTACTAATCAAAAGATAGAAGCCCTGCTCAGAAGTAGGCCTGGGCGGAAAACTACGCTACGCTCGCGTAGTTTGCGTAGTTTGCGCAACTACGCACTACGCGAATTGCACGTAGCACAGTGCAAAAACGCATAGCGAGCATAGCGGGCATTTTTTGCTTGCTCGCGGTCCTCAACGTCAAGTTGGGGACCGCGAGCGAGCAAAATGAAATCCCGGCGAGACTTTTTCCTCGTTCGCGATCAGCAACATCAAGTTGCCGATCGCGAGCGTGGAAAATAAACCTCCCGGCGAGATTCTCAACGCGGGGAGGTCAGGTTTCTCATTGCGAGTGGTCGCGTATGCTCGCGACCGCTCGCGATGAGAAACTACCAGTCCGCGTTGAGAAAACTGCCGCTCGAGTACAAATTTACTCGAGCGGCAGAAATCGACTGCTTGCACTGTGCAAGATGCCGTTTGCAATGATTGCACAGTGCGGACAAGCATCCGGCACTGTGCAATCATTGCGAACAGCATTTCCTACCGCACTACACAGTTCGCGTAGTGCTACGCGTAGCTTGTGTAGTGTGAAGTGCACTTTGCATAGCTACGCAAACTACGCCCAGGGTTACTCAGAGGTACCTACACAGTGGCATGTAATGGGTACCTGCTCCGCCGAGAAGCACCTGCCTTGTGCCACCCATTGCACTGTGTTGCCTCAGAAACCGTGGTACTGCCCCAGTGAAGATAGTAGTTATGTGGAGCTTTTAAATGGACTCCAAACTTGCTGTGAAGTGCTCGTATAGTGCCGGTACTGATGAGAAGTGCAAGCATCATGCTAGTTAACAGATATTGACCTTGCTGATGAGATGCGGTTGTGGACCATTCAAGAGGCACAGTTGTGGGTAAGGAGTGCCAGGGCTGTGCAGTCCCTTCTTGCTGCAAACTCCTCGTACAGTGTTGGTGGTGCTGAGAAGTGCCAGCATCATGCCAGTTAACAGATATTGGCCTCGCTGATGAGTTGTGGTTCTAGACAATTCAAGAGATACCAGCCTGGGTGAGTAGTGCCAGGGCTATGCCATTCAACACATAGCATTCCTGCTGGGCAGTGCTGCACTATGCCGGCCCTACGGAGAGGTGCTGGTACTGGTCTGCCACCCTGTGCGCCCAGTCAGTAATGCCCCTTCATCCATAAGAAACAAGGCTCACACTTGGCGTCTGAGTGAAAGGAGGAGTGAGTGATTCACAGAGTCCGGTGACCAGATCCCACCCCACCCGTCACAGCAAGGACAAGTTCACAGCCCTCCAAGTGAGTGGAAGGACAGTCCTGCTTCCCATCCGTACCCAGGGAGGGAAAGGGTGCCAGAGGAGGAGTGGGGCCCTCTGCTTCATGCTAAAGAGGTAGGTGCTAGCTTGTTCTGTTTCCATGTTGTAAACACTTTCCCATGCCAGGATACCCATGGTTTCAGCACTCTATAGCAGCTTGAAGCCCTGTTATGCTGTATAGATGTGCCTTCTTTGTTGCATTACATCAGGTCTGACACCAGAAGTAGCCTAAAGTAATTATTCTTTGTCTTTGTTTATTCTGTCTACTGTCAGTGAAGTTCAGGACAGCAATGTGGGGCGCCTCCCTACCACAATCCCTCTGCTCCCCTCCCAGGAAGGCCTGTGGAACCGGCAGATGAGCTGCCCGCACAGAGCTTGAGGAGTATGCATGGCTGTGACTTTATGTTTATATTTCATGAAGTTTGTTTTTGAAATGTTGAAGCGCTATGAAGCTACTTGTGTGCTACAAGAGGCACATTAGATGCAGAAACAAATCACTATTACACACAATACAGACCATACCACATGTCACCAGATTCAAATCTCTCTCTCTCTCTCTCTCTCTCTCGCTTTCTCTCTCTCTCTCTCCCCACCCAACTTTGCAACTTACAATAGCTTTAGAATCTATAGTTAAGGGGACTTGATCCAAAATACACAAGGACCGAAGTAAATATTCTGACTCTGGCAGCTATGGGAGCTGAGACACAGGCAGAATACAATTGGAAAATTACATAAAGGGTTTATGCAGTGGAAAAGCATTAAAAGTTCATACATGTGCAGTGGGGCCACATCTTAAGCTTGCAGGTCCCTGATTCGAATCCTAACGGGGCCTGTTCACTGCTTCATTATTCCATGGTCTCTAGAAATCCTATGTTCTTGCCGAACATGTGAGTCTTATGATTGTCCCATGCTCCCGCAGGGCTTGGCCAGGCGGAAGCAGCCTTTATGTCATTTTAGGGTGAGGGCATCGATAAACTCAGCTCTACCAGCGGTAGGGAGAGTTTTTGCCAAACTTCATGCTTCAAGCGGAGAGAGGAGTGGCAAAACTCTGTGAAGTGAAGTCCGAAGGCAGTGGGGAGTTTACCGCCACCCTTTAACCTAAAAACTTATGAATGCAAAATGATGTTTCTATCCAGGCTTAATGTAACTCTGTGACACCAGTGGGCGGGAGGATTTATGGGAGCAGACTTGGTGTTTCTTCGCGCTCAAGAGCAAACACAGGTTTCCCTGCCCAAACTGCTATGTGCCGGGGTGGGTCCTCCAAGACATTTACAAAGCCATCCCTTGGGGATTGGATCCCAAGGGCCATTAATGGCTCAAAGAGCGGAGACACACTGTCCTTCCTCTATTCAAAGTAACTTCAACCCTAGGGGTGGGCTTCCCAGGGCCTTTAGGGCCAGGGGAAGGGGTGCTGTGTGGTCCCCTCCCATATAATAAAGAAACCAGCCCTCTGGGGTGAGAACCTAGGACCTCTAGAGTCACAGGGAGGGTGGCTGCAGTGTGACTCTCCCCTTTGTACCAAATTTCAGCCCTGGGTGGGCTCCCTGGTGCCTTTAATGATGCTCCCCTTGATAAAGAAAATAGGCCTGCTGGATTGGATCCATGGAGCCTCTTGAGGCTTGGGGAGCAGGGCCTCCTCCCTTTTTTATGATTTTGGCTCTGGGGATAGGTTCCCCGGGTGCCTAAAATGAATAAATGTGGCATGGCTGCCTTTTTTTTTCAATCCCGCTGGAGTCTTGCAGGGTTTTACAACATATTTTGCCAATTTGTTTTTTCTTTATAGCCCTGGAGGTTCCCTCTGGGTCAAACCAGGGGCCTAGGGGGTCAGGGTATCCCTACCCCACCCCCTTATATTATTATTTTTTAACTTCAGGACAGAGGACTAAGTCCCTGAGTCCTCTAATAGCTGCCAGCAACATTTTTCTCATGTTGCTGGCAGCCAATCAGAGAGCTCGCTTCTGCAGGAATCTGTCTCCTGCTTGAGCGAAATGGCCCAAGGGAAATAGAGCCCCCTGGGCCTATCAGAATGCTCTATCTTTAAATTGGGGATCCCGCAACAGTCTTGAGAGACTGTCTCAGACTCATCTGTCCAGATATACAATACTTTTTCAACCTTAATTTCACAGAACTACTGAACAGATGTAAACCCAATCACAAAAAGCACAATCTACGGACCAAGATCTAGCTTCCTGCCAAATTTGATGTACATCCGTTTAGCAATTTTTGCTGTAGCCATCTTAAAGAAGTCTATCTGTGGGGCTGTATTCAATAAGAGGAGGGGCCCCTAATAATAAAAGGGTGTGGGGCCTCATTTCAAAAGGCTCCTGTCGGGTGGGAGCAGACTTTTTTTTGTGTTGCAATTTTCTATTGGAAAACCAAAGATGCTATACAAAGGTGCATTAAAGAAATAAGGGGGGAAGGAGGGTATGGATGGGAGGAAACAGAGCGGTGCAGACATTCCATACATTAAATTCATAATCGCTATACATCGGCAATGGGTTAGGGTGTCTCTGACTGGCCTAAAAAAGAGTAGATTACATGGTGCTTGAAATACAGGGAGGTCACAGATTCCCAAACTGAGGAAGGGAGGATTTCCAATGTTATACACAGAGGTTGTGCTGAGGGCGTTATGACTATTATTGTAGCGGAGGGAGGAGAGTGGAAGGGAAGCGGACAGAGGAGGGAGGGGGGATAGTAGAGATGAGGGAAAGGTAGAAATGGGGGGTAGGTGGGAGTGTCCAGAAGACTGGGAGAAGCACCCGAAGGTAGGGGAAATATCTTCCAGTGCAATGGACTAGTCTCAGAGCCACAATCACTTGGAGCGTCAAAAGACCAAAAGAGGAGTGCGTGTTGCAGCCATTTTCAATGTACGGTGCCCTGGAATAAGGACACCCATTTCTGGAGGAATGTCTTTGCTCTGTCCTGGAGGTTATATATGGTACATTTGTGGGTGGCTGCCTGAAACATCGCCACAAGCCACTCCTCATGTGAGGGGGGCATAGGGTAGCACCAGTGGCAGAGAATGCATATCTTGGCTGTTGCAAGAGTATTCTGTGGCTGTGCAAGAGGTAGTGCTGAGTGCAGGATAGGTCTGGAGATGGCGGCGGGTCATGCAAAAGAATCAGAGGATGGGAGAGGGGTCCTGAGTGTCAGTGTCCCACCCAGTATAGTCCCCACCACGTCCCAAAAGGGCTGAATTGAGGGGCAATCATATAGGACATGCACGAGGTCGCAGCAGGTGTCCAGACCCCACCAACAGTTTGTGTGGGGCAGCAGTCCTGCCTTGTACACCTTCTCTGGTGTCCAGTGCCAGTTGTGCAGCGTTTTGAAGAGGCAGAATTTCAAGCGGGCCTCCCTCGTCTCACGGTCAAGTGTCGCCAGGAGTTCTGCCCAGTCGTCCGGCTCGTACTCTGTCTGCAGCTGGCTTTGTTGTTTGCTTCGAAGGTTGTTGAGGAGAGGAAGTGAGCATAAGTGGTGGTTCAGAAAATCATAGAGTTCCCAAATGACCCCCCGAAAGAGGCCCCATGGCCTGAGGTAGGATACTAAAAAAAAAAAAAAAAAATTGAGATACAAAGGGACTCCCTGCAAAGCACAATAAGTCCTAGGACAGGGAAAATGCAAGTTGAAGCAAAAAACCTAGGCAATTAGCTGGTCATGAAGGGACCTAAAACAGGCTCATTGATATATGTATAGACTCAGTGCACTAAACATTCATTTTAAAATCTTCATTTTTTATTTTTATAAATTCATAATAAAAACAATTTAATCCAAAATATTGGAACGTACTGTGTTTAGCAACATAATCATAAAATTGTAAAATACATTTATACAAACAATTGTAACTTAAGTCAATATACAAAATACAAACATAAAACACAAAGACAGATAAACATAAAATAAGTCTTTCTTATTTAAGACATAGTGGCTGGATGTTGGACAAGTTCTTAATTTGTCTACGCGCGTTGCGGATTTTGAGCGCCTTGTTCAGGACAGCCACAACAAAGACCTAATTACGTATGCTAAAGGGACCAAAATGGATGTATGGACCCAAGGTAAATTAATTACCTAATTGAGTATGTTAAAGGGACCAAAATGGATATTTGGACCCGAGGTAAATAAATTACCTAATTACATATGCTAAAGGGACCAAAATGGATGTATGGCCCCAAGGTAAATTAATTACCTAATTGAGTATGTTAAAGGGACCAAAATGGATATTTGGACCCGAGGTAAATAAATTACTGGAGGTTAAATGGAAGGTCATAAGATTTTAGAAGGTGAAAATATCTTCAAATAGGAAGGTATTGATACTAAAACCAGAAATTATGTATAAATCTCATGAGAATAGAGAGTCGCCAGGCGAACCGATTGGAGCTCTCCAGATAAAAAGTATGTATATATTGCCAGTTAAGGAGGTTCTATTTCACAGAAAACTGGAAGGCAATCCTGATTAAATGGGATTATACAGGACCGCGTAATGGTCTCAGTGAAAGAGAACGAACATTGGTACAAGGATTCTTCTGGTTACGGCATGGTTCCCGGGCTCTACCAGGGAGGTAAGTGAGACTAACCCTGGGCGTAGTACTACGCTACGCTCGCGGAGCGTGCGTAGTTTGCGCTACTACGCACTACGTGAATTGCACGTAGCACAGTGCAAAAACGCGTAGCGTAGCGGGCATTTTTTGCTTGCTCGCGGTCCTCAACGTCAAGTTGGCTACTGCGAGAGAGCAAAATCAACATCCCGGCAAGACTTTTTCCTCGTTCGCGATCAGCAACATCAAGTTGCCGATCGCGAGCGTGGAAAATAATCCTCCCGGCGAGATTCTCAACGCGGGGAGGTCCGGTTTCTCATTGCGAGTGGTCTCGTATGCTCGCGACCGCTCGCGATGAGAAACTACCAGTCCGCGTTGAGAAAGCTGCCGCTCGAGTACAAATCTACTCGAGCGGCAGAAAATGACCGCTTGCACTGTGCAAGATGCTGTTTGCAATGATTGCACAGTGCAGACAAGCATCCGGCACTGTGCAATTAGTGCGAACAGCATTTCCCTACCGCACTACGCTGTTCGCGTAGCTACGCCTAGCGTGCGTTGTGCGAAGTGCACTTTGCGTAGCTACGCGTAGCGCTACTACGCAAACTACGCCCAGGGTTAAGTGAGACCCATGGCAATGCTCCCAGGCTGCGTTGGAGGCAGTGCTGCAGTTGGAGATGCCACAATGACTGATTGGGTGGTAGCCTGAACTCCTTGTGGAACTACTCGAAGGGTTTGAGGGCCTTGTCAGCATTGACCTGGTCCAGGCTGTAAATTTCCTCACCTCACCACTGTTCCCAGTTGGGACCTCACCTCCAATGCGTAGGCTAGCTTTGCTCCGTATGGGCGTGTGCATGTGGAGAAGTGGGTCCACACCAAAGAGGTGATGCACCCGATGCCAGGAATTCAGCATGGCCTGCAGCATCGGGTTACCAGGGTGCACTGGAGGCATGCCTCCCTTGTATGGAGGTTCAAGGCCATGCCTACTTGACAATGGCGAACGTTCTGCCAACACCCACTGTGGCAGATTTGGCATCCCAGTGAGCATATAAGTGATCTGTGAGAGGTGGAGGGCCAGGCCGTAGTAATTGGCCGATGGTAGACCCATGCCTCCACATGAATGGTGCTACAGCAGCTTGGCGTAGGCCAGAAGGGGTCAGGCAGACCCCCAGACAAAGGAGTGGATCCCTGCATTCACTGCATGCAGCATAGACAGGGGGACCAAGAGGATTAGCTTGCCAAGGGCATAGGTAAACTACGAGAGTGTGACCATTCATACTGCCTGTACTTTCTTCCACATAGATAGGCCTAGATGGCGGCAGCAAAAAGGATAGCCATGGATCGTCACCCTTGTTGTCATTTGCTATGGGGCAGCGCCTCGCTTTTGTCCCAGTTCATCCGGTATCCTGTCAAAACAACAATGATGTCCAACAGAGCCAGTAGAGAGCGATTGAAGACCGCGAGGGTATGTCATTTATAGACAAATATATCCTAGGTGTCTGTCTGGCTGCGGTACACCAGTGAGGAGCGATGATTGGCAGATGGTGACTGCAAGGGGCCCTTTGGCCAGCAGGAACACCAGAGGTGATAATGGGCAGCCCTGCTGTGTTCCTCTCTGGATCAGAAAGGGGTCCAGCAGGCAGCTGCTGCAATTGACCTGTGTGGTGGGGCAGTCGTAGAGCCAGGGGATCTTGGCGATAAATTGATCACTGAGTCCTAATCCTTTCAAGGCAGTGAAGAGGTACCCCTACTCAATCCTATTGAATGCCTTCTGGACATTGAGGAAGAGGGCTAGGGACTTATCTGGCATGTCCTTAGCCTCCTGTAGGGCATGGGCAAGGGTACGGAGTTGGCTCCTGGAGGAGCAACCAGGGACAAACCCTACCTGCATGTGGAGTATCAGCCATGGCATCACCTTGCAAAGTCAAGCCACCAGTATGCAAGCAAGGATTTTTATGACCCCATTAAGTAAGGAGATGGGCCTGTAGCTGCCACACAGGAGGGGGCCCTACCCTGTATTGGGGAGGACTGCTATCACTGCCATATTAGAAATGGAGCCCAGAGAGCCTATTTGGTCAGCCTCCTGAAAGTAGGCATGGAGGGAGTCAACGACTTCCCCGACAACCCATTCATACAACTCTGCAGGGAAGCCGTCTTCCCTGGGAGCCTTATGATAGAAGAGTCTGGATATGGCTTGTGCCATCTCAGTCTTAGGAATTTATCCATCAAGCATGGCCCAGCCCTCCTCGGGAAGACTAGGAAGGTGCACAACCTCGTAGAAGGCCTCCAGTCTGTCAGCGCTTGCCATTGTCTCCGTAGATTACGGGGCTGGTCAGTGCAGCCTCCTACTGGTGCAATTGAGCAGCCAAGAGGTGGCCCGCCTTTTCACCTTGTTTATAGTGGCAGCATTTTAGCCTCTGTAATGCATATTCAGCCTTGGATGTACCTAATGCATTGAGGTCCATGTAAGCCTTCTCCAGTCGACGGAGCTCAGGAGGTGTGTGAGGGTCTTAATCTCACCCTCCAATTATCTCTGATGATTCAGACTCTGCACATTTGCCAGAGCTGCGTCCTTCATGAGTTGACCTCAGATAGTCACCTTTACGGCTGCCCACAGGATCCTGTGGGAGGAGACCGAGCCCCCACTGTCTTCTAGGTATGTGGAAATAGGCGCACAGTTGGGCTTTACCCTGGGGGTGAGGAAGCCCAATATGTTCAGGCGCCATGGCTTGCAACCTGAAGAGGCAATGTCTAGGTCCAGGGAAAGCCAGACCGCTGCATGGTTGGAGAGCATGGCTTCCATGATCCGGGACTCCCAAGTGATGGCCACCCAAGCAGGGGAACCAGAAAGTCGAGTTCAGAAAGAACTCAGACAAGAGTGGGCTGACGAGCCCCTTTAGGACCTTGGTTGGAGGCACTGGCGAAGAACTGGATTTAGATGTTACTTAGTGTGTGGGATGTTTTCCGGTGGTGATTCATTCAGGGTCTAGATTAGGTCTAGATGTTAGTTAGTGTATGGAGTGTTTGCCGGTGGTGCTTCATTCAGGGTCTATATTAGGGCTAGGTTTGTGGTTCTAGGCAGACAGTGGCACTCCAACCAGGGAGGTCCAGTGTACCTGTTTGGAAGGAACCGGGGCAGGAGGATTCGGTGGGAATTCTTGGAGTGGTCCTATGAAGAAAGGGTGCGGACGTAGTTGGTGCAAACCCAGGATTGCAAAGGGGTTGCAACTGCAGATACTCCCCTGGTATTCTCTCGTTATCTGTAGCTCGGTGTTCACCTCGTTCCAGACAGGGAGGGAATTCATAATTCATTGATTTCTTTAGTTTTGACTTAATACGTTTCTTGGTTTTGCGATTTTTGTTGTTATTCTTGTGTTCATCAGTTACCAATTTGATTGTAAGTCTGCGTTTTGACTGATCTGACCTTGACATGACCACGCCAACATATATTGCCGTTTTCATATAATAATGTTGCCAGACTGCTTAAAAGACGTTTTCACACTGTTTTGTACTGCACTTTACCCTATGTCTGTGCACTCCTACTTAAGAAATGATCGATTCCAACTCACCTTATGGTCACACTCATACTCATTTGGGATTAAAATACACCAGAAAAAGGTGCTTGGGTAGATCTGCACCAGCTAGAGACTGACCACAGCTATTTGTGTTATATGTGTATGCATGAGTAAGTACAGAGTTCAATGAAGATAAAGCGTCCCCCCACCAGGGAGACGTACCCTTAATGCACAGCTTCTTATGTCCAAATAAATGGAGTCATCACTTTAAATAGATCCAAACGAAAGGTAATACTTGATGATTTCATCAATGAAGGATTTATTTCATCATCCTTATAGTGTTCACTTTATGAACAAATGCATTTATAAATCCAGTTCCATATAGCAACACAAGTGATACATGAATCCTGGTATCCCAGTGTATCAAACCCAATGCATTTCGGGCTGGATTAGCCCTTCTTCAGGGGGACTGTTATATCTGTGAAGTGAAGCGCAAAAGGAAGCTGGGTTACCAACCCTGGCAAAAGGATCAAAAGTACAGAAACTGCTCAAACACGTCCAACATATTAAGGCATCAATGAGTGTCATGCTCAATTCGGGAAATTTCATTGGGTTTGATACACTGGGATACCAGGATTCATGTATCACTTGTTTTGCTATATGGAACTAGATTTATAAATGCATTTGATCATAAAGAGAACACTATAAGGATGATAAAATAAATCCTTCAATGATGAAATCATCAAGTATTACTTTTCGTTTGGATCTATTTAAAGTGATGACTCCATTTATTTGGACATAAGAAGCTGTGCATTAAGGGAACGTCTCCCTGGTGGGGGGACGCTTTTTCTTCATTTGACTGTGCACACTGGTGGACCATAGGGCGATACCCTTCATAGCATGCATAACTTGGTTAACATATTAGAGAGAATACCCTGGAGTGCAAGTACCACTCTTTACATTTTACTTTTCATTTTAAGTACAGAGTTCACCAGTTTTTGCCTCACCTTTTCATGTGATTCGACAATTCCATCCAGGCACACCTCTGTGGGTCCAGGTGGCCCCCGGATAAAGCAAGGGGATGGAATTCCGATTCTCCCTCTGTTTCTTTCTTTCTACTCCTGAATATTTTTGGTGAACTTGTATCAAATGCGATGTCACTTTGCCTGGTGAATGGCTCTCTCTCAGCTTCATTTAACAAAGCTCAGCTGGCTTTTTGACCATTGCATGAATGATTGCACAAATGTGTTCCCCTTACCTATGTCCTTTGGGAATGAGCAGCAAGAAGTTAGTCTGCTGACCACCTTCTGTGTCAATGTACTGAAGTGTGTATGTATGCTTGTTAACTGCATTAGGGACAGCTGACACCTTCCCACATGCACTTACAAAGAGCAATAATTGGGGTATGAGTGCCTTACAAGTAACATAACTGCATTGCTGTTTTCTCTCTTCTGAAGATAGGGGATGAAAAAGAAGACAAAGAACTGAATATTAGATTTTTCATGGACTAGGATATCTATATTGTGACCATAATTGTTCTCCTATAAGGCGGAGAATAGAGGATTATGATGTGGAACTAGTTTTGTTTTGTGAAGTTGTCAATTTTGAAGATTGTGGACACTGTAAATACTTTAGATGTGATTGACTAAGATTGAATAAAGGAGTTTAGGACTGAAGACGTTGTTGAAAGAAAGGCGACGCTGGGAAAAGGGAAAGTAACACCCCACTGTACAAGACACCATGGAGGGTAGAATGGACAAAGCACCAATACATGTCTCCTCGACCGAGGATGGTCAGTGCTTCACATTAGCCACCAAGCTAACAGCTGCAGAAACAGAAAAGAATGCACTGTCCATGCAGCAGATAAATGAGGGACTGATACGCCAAGAACAGAACACAGCCGTGGATTGAGATAACGGACTAAAAATGTGCAAGGGAGGATCAGTAGATAAGCCATGGTCTATCCACCTACCAGTCCTTAGCCCAGTGGGCCCAAACAGCCATGGAGGCGAGGATGAAAGTAGAGATGCTATATCACAAATGCATCCCATAAATGCTAGATCACAAAGTTTGAGAGGGGAAAGTACATCTGATGCTAGCTACAGTATAATACTATCTCTCTTACAGAACACCATCAGTTTTGCATGGGGCTCTGTGCTCGGGTGACACCAGTATTGGCCTATTGGCAAGAGTACCTGCAAGCAAATAATAGACAAGGTCATGACCGTTACAGCCAAACTGTAGGAAGAGAATGGTCAGGGATAGACAGCATTGCATATAACAACAGACAGGGTGAGTACAGAAACAGGGACCAGCCTACAGTGGAAAAAATGGGGCATAGGGCCAAGAATGGTGCAACTTGTTTCAATTGCCACCAACAAGGCCATCGAATTGACACCTGGACCCATCCACGTCGGCAGCGACACCACTTTAGTGGATAACCTCCGCCTTATGCCCAGCAGGTGGAGCAAGGGGTACATTGTATAAGAAATGCAGAAGGTGAATGTATGGATAGGAAGAGTGCGGAGTTCCTTCAACAATGGTTAAGGAGGCAAATCCCACATCTGTGTGAAGGGGAAGGCAACAGAAGGGAAAGCTTTAATAACCAAGAGTTGCCTGAAGCTCTGGAGAATACAAAGGTAGCACTGGAGGTGGAGAAACAAGTAGTGTAGGACTAGGCAGGTACACAAAACACAGCCCTAGAACAGACCAGCATGCCCATCGAGTATAACACATCACAATGTAATGATCTCCAGAAAAGAAGCAATTCTGTAGACGGTCTCGCTGTCTCATTGTTGAAAGAATTAAATAGCATGACTCAAATAGCCTGTGAGATTATGAGCGAAGAAAGGGTATTATTAGATATAATCCATCCGACTGCAGAAAAAGAACAGTTTGGGAACAAGTTAGAAACTGCTGCCAATGGCATTTCTCTTTGTCCTCCAGTGCTCAGTGTGCAATTAAAAAAGGAGGTACAGGAAGATGACCAGGTACCACAAAAGATGTTAATAGGGAAAATAAGAGGAGTACTCCCTGTCTACATAACAGTTGTATGTGCCAGGTAGACGATTTTGAAAAGTGATATGAAGAAATGCAAACAGTTGTTGACTGAATTAGTGGAGGGAAATGTACAAGTTGAGTAATTCACAACACAGTGCAGCAGACAGTATCAGGAAGCTGTGCTGTTCCTGGCATATGCAAAAATAAATAGAGAGGTACCAGAGATAAGTTATGACTACTTGCACCACACCAAAGGTGGTGTGGCAGCTGCACCATTATTGCCACTAGGCTATGAATGGAATATGACAGATTTTTGATTTCTGAATTTGGCCTTACCAACATGGGAAGATTCTAAGGTAACTCACGCCCTGCACCACATAATTACTAAATTGAGGCAGTGAGAACACCTACGGAAAAAACTGAATACAATGGGGGAGTAAAAATATTTGAGTATGTAACAACATACCCAATATTAACTAAGTATGGTTACAACATGCCGCCTTGTTCTTTTCTGTCAACTGCACGCATGCCACAGTTGACAGACATGAAAAGACAAGAAAGGGTGCTATGGAAAAGGCAAGAGCACTGTGCATGGACACCAGACCTAGATGTGAGTAAAGTATTTAGTGACTTAGTGAAGAGGGAGCTAGCAGAACATGACTTCCATGATTTAACAGATAGGGTAAAATTATGCAATATGTTCTATACTGCTCACATACGCCTGACCTATACAGGACAGGCTCTGCGTGATATCATCTGCCAGTGTTCACAGGAAGAGATTGAGGTTCCACCATGGGTAACAATTAGCATTTCCTGGCTTCAAAAATTTGATGACCAACGCATCTTCCCCACACTAACTGTGTCCACGCTTAATAGTCTCATTCTGCTGATGGCAGATAAAGTGCAACAATGGGATACATATAAGTATGGTTTGTTAAGAATCATAAATGAGCAGAGGGAAGATAAAGGGAAAAAGGAAAAGTCTAGAGTAAGAGACCCGCCACCATCACCTACCAGCGCCGATGTCATTGCTTGTGCAATGTTGTTTGACAAATTGATTGAACCTAAGATTAAAGAGAGTGAATGGCCCTTACATGTTTGTTCGAAAGAACAGTTGATTGACATACTATGCCTTGCATGTGATAGTGTGGAGGAGGACTCATGTTTATTCTATGGCCTCTATGAGCAATACACCAGAAGATCAGGCACATTGTCTGAAGTTAGCATGAGAGCAATAATACACACGATGCATACAATACACCACAGGACAGGCTCGACAGGCTCAACATGCTCTCTTCTAATTGGGATTCAGCAAAAGTAATGCGTAAAATTAGAGAGATCATAGTCAAAATTCAAACATTTAGGAAGCTTATTCAGGCACTTAATGGCAAAGTATTTTGTTTACAAATGCAAACATTAACATCTCTTGAGACACCTAGCATCCCTGATAATTTCGTAGAGTGAAAAGTAAGGGGCAGACTTTACAACTGATTACTGAGAAATGTTCTTCTCAGCAAGGTCTTTTTGACATTATGATATGTTGAAGGGTTAAAGAAAAAAAGAATATTCTGGGCCGCCTTTGAAATAACGTTCCTGGCTGGCCGCAGACTCTGGGCATTGAGCCAAGACCAAACTACACACTGCAACAGTTTCCTGTGGTTATGAATAGAACAAAAAGACATCATCCAAGAGGTCTGGGTTATATTAAAATTTATAGTTTAGATAAAGATTATTATACAATAGATGCAATGAAGTATAAATGCATATATTACATTTTAATTATATGTTGGGTGCATTTTCTTTCATAATATTTTATTTCCCAGTGAAGGTACATCGAAGAGGAGATGTTTTGTTTGTTTTTGGTACGTGTTTATTTGCATTTTGTCCAGGATCACACAATTTGGTGAAATGAGGAAGCAGGAAATACATACAGGTTATTATTCTAAAGGCTTAGATTGTAAGGGGAATGCACTAAAATGCATCCTGATGCAGTACATTCACCAGGGGCTACAAAGGATAGGATAATAAGTAGTAATATTATCAATCAATCAATCAATCAAAAAATCTTTATTTCGGCTGCTAGGGCCATAAAAGCACATATGGTAAAAACAATACATTATATACAATTTATAGCAGCATCCTTTGAGAAATCTATAATTGGATAACACTTTTTTAGAAAAATGTACATTCCTATCTGAGAACTTAGGTTAGGAAAGACAACTCTTCTAGACATCCTCTGGCAAGGGTGTGCAATATACATGCAATACATGGCCTCTGCAATTGCCGCAGGGTAAAGGACAATAAAGTGCATGTGCAAGAACAAGAAGCAAATTTCGGCCGAGAGATCAAATTCATTCAGATATGATATCTTAAGGAGACACGTAGATGGTACAGTGTATAGCAATGTCCAAATGTAGATGAGTAACAATTTCATATAAAAAGGCAATAACAATATCAAGATAAAATGTGGAAATATAAATTAAAAAATTAAAAAAACTCCTATAGAGACTAATTATATACAAAGTAGTAGTGTATCGGGGGGGGCAATGGTTAAATATATATTCAATTTAAAAGGGGAGAGTACATATCCAGAAAGGCGTAATAGCTAATGTAGGACTCGGGTTGGCCTATGAGCTCCTCTTTAGTATGGCTCTACGAGTATGCCACATAAAATACAGGAAACGCGAGATGGAAAACACAATGGGCATATCAGTGTCATACTTGAGTAATCTAAAGGCCTCGGAGCAGTGTCTAGATCCCAGGTTCCTGCACAGCTGTAACAACCAGCGGGACCTTGACCTCCTGTAAGCAGGGCAGAAAAAAAGTACATGCATTTCAGTTTCCTCTACATTCTCACACACAGGACAATCCAGACTGCGGGCACCCGACCACTTGTTGGAAAAAGATCGGAGCGGGAGCACCCCATGTCTCAATTGGAGGAATAGCTTCTTCGCAAGAACCGACTGGATGTCATCTAGCGCCGATTCTAGCCTATATTGCATTTTTACTTCCATAAACCTAAGGGATAAGCACCCAGGCGAGTCCCCCTCCATAGCTGAGTCAATTTATATTCCCTCTAGGTCTCAAGGAGTACCTTTCTGGGGGTCACAAGGCAAGTTTCTTCAGCTAAGCTCCACAAATTTGCCCTCCCCTGGGCCTGGCAGGTGTTCCTAATATGTTCCAACCATGGGAGTTTTCCCGCTTCTTGAAGGCTCATAACTTCTCTCAACTCATCCCTGTATGAGGGTAGTTCGGGAGTACTCCAAAGGCGTCGCCAAAATAAAAGGGGTCTTACAGATACTTCATCTGCGATAGAGCTAATCCCGAAGTCCATTCTGAGGGGAATTAAAGGGGAACTAGGGGGGAGACCCAAAAGTTGCCTGGCAAAAGAATTCTCTATACGCAATAGGGGGGTAGTTGGACAATGACCCCATAATTCTGTTCCATACAAGGCAGCGCCCCTTGCCTGTACCTTGTATAGTTCAGCCGCAGGGCCTATCACTTTGTGTCTGCAGTTTTTGTATGCCTTTGAGATACCCCCCGTGGACTGGGCCAGCTTTAGGCTAGCTTTCTTTATTTGAGCCCCCCATTCCATTTTCTCAGTTAATGTGATCCCCAAGTACTCAAGGATAGCCACCCTTTCTAGGGCCCTTCGATCTAGACAGGGGTTTAGGCGAGTGCTGTTATTCGCATTAAAGACTATATACTTAGTTTTCTGGAGATTGATCTTGAGACCCCTGTTTCTACAAAAGACACTAAATGCATCGAGAACTCTTTGCATGCCCATTGGAGATTTCGAAAGCAAGAGGGTGTCATCAGCGAACATCAAGGCAGGTATCTTGCGGTTCGCTAGCCTAGGGGCATCAATATCTTTTCCAGCCAACAATGACTCTATTAAGCCATTGATAAAAAGGGAGAAAAGAGTCGGAGCCAAGACGCAGCCTTGGCGTACTCCTTTCTCTACTGGAAAGGGAGCTGAGAGTACTCCATTTTTGCCATACCTTATTTGTGCAAAATTGCCTTGATGTAGGCGTTTCATCTGGTGGCAAAGGTACTCTGGAGCTCCCATATCCAATAATATTCCCCACAATTTGGTGAAATGAGGAAGCAGGAAATACATACAGGTTATTATTCTAAAGGCTTAGATTGTAAGAGGAATGCACTAAAATGCATCCTGATGCAGTACATTCACCAGGGACTACAAAGGATAGGATAATAAGTAGTAATATTATCTATATATATATATATATTTCTCAATAAATTGCCTCCTCCTTAGCGAGAGTTGCTTTGTTGCTATTCGGACCCCACGGAAGCGGGTCCCGTCACATAATTTTCCCAAATCCTTACAATCGCTTGAAGGAAAACGAAGCCTTGTGCGGTTTTTAAAAGAATTTATTCCCAATCAGCCACTTGTCAAACGCATTTCGAGTGCGCTGCACCCTTGTTCACTGATATATATATATATTGATGCTTAGTAATAAGCATATGTCCATAAAGAAGGATGGTGTGCATTGAATAACTGTGCTTTGTGTTATACTGTTTTCAGGATAAAATGTGTACAGATTGAAAATCCCCTTTAGTGTACAGGTGCAGTCTTTGGGGGTGATTGCAAATATTTTTCCAGGTATAAGGGATTGGAAGAATTCGATAAGTATGAGAATTTTGATTTCAAAGGGTGTTACTGTGTCAGAGTTTTTTCATCTGTATTATTGGCCGCTGGTACATGCTATAGTACAATGTTTTAATTCTATTTTGTTTGTGGAGATAATGGATGCTATGAAGTCTTGCACAGGGAAGACAATATCAATTTTTAGGTTCTTGCCTTCATCTCTTCACACTGTGTACTAAGATTGCTGTTTTCAAAATGTTTGCCTGCATGTGTTCAATGATAACATTTTCACCCTCTCATATCTGGTTAGGAAGCTCCACTGGTGCAAATGTGTTCTATATTTCTGACAATTTTGCCCACACATTGAGCCACTACTGATTAATAAATATTAAATACATTAAATAATTAATAAAAAATAGATTTAGTATACATTTTAGCAAATATAACAAATACACTTAATTTAAAAAAGTTAAACACACCTTTATAACAATAAATATATATTTATGTATATATATATTTACTTTAAAACAATTATTAAACTAATAATTTCAATTTATTTTATAAATTTAAAATTATATGAAAATTTAACAAATAAATATATAGATACATATACCAATAACATGAAATCTATTTTATATATATATTCCAATGTATCCCAAATAAAGCGATTACTCAGGGGATTATCACACCAGCATTTGGTTTATTTCTCAGTTACACGTTTCGCCTGCCACGCAGGCTTGATCTAATAGAATTATAAGAATGATATATATTTTTTCACAAATGAAAATCAACTATTAATAAAATTCAATATTAAAGTGATCCATGCAATTGATAGGATATAGGTGAGAGAAGTTTCTATTATATTTCATTAAATGTCAACATTCTCTTTTCCAATTAATAGTGAAGTACATTATAATTGATTTCTATAAGGGTGGTAAAGACTTCTTTTTACCAAATTTCATAAAGGTTTCTGTATTATTTGTTATAATGATCAATTCCCATATTTGTGTATAAAAAAGTGCTAGTGTAATTAAATTGCCATGATTTAAAAATAACATCATTCTATATCATCTTGTTGTTATGTTTCCTACAATTCTGAGTTTTCTCATTCTTAAAACAATTGCGAGAGAGTGGTGACAGATAAGAGTTCATTTTCTTGGGTTAGTTTGATTTCTACAAGTGTATGTGCGGATCTGCATGCAAGTTATGTCCAAAAGGGTTTTCTGTTCCAATTGCTAAGATGAAGCAAGATTCTGTCTGTCTTAGGTTTAAAGTTCTGTTACCTACCCGTTCTTTTGCTTTCACAAGTTTTATACCAAAGTACTTCAGTTGTTGGCTATCACTTGTGTGAATGTCAAAAAATGTTTAGCAATTGCGTAGAAAAAGTCTTTATTATTGATAGCACGCAAATGCTGGAGAATTTGTAATTTCAATTTGTTTATCATGCTCCCTACGTATTGGGGTATTTAACTAAAGTGATGTTGTTGGTTGTTTTATATCAAGATGGCTTTGTGTAAGAATTTCTCCCAGGGAGGATGTCTTCCTGTATGTGATACTTGGATCCAGGTACAGTTTGTTTTTTTGGGGTTTCATCTAGAACCAGAATTTTCCAATTTCTTTGTATGATTTCTTTTAGCTGCTGCTGCTGGTAGTCTTTATTCGATATTTTTCAATCATGATAGACACAGATACAAACATACAATGTCATAATATCTTAAAATATCATAGGAAAATACAGCAAGAACAAAATAATCATTACAATTTAAAATTCCTTTGCAAAGTCATTATAAAAGGAAATGTATCCGTTAAAATCATACATGGCTTAAAGGAAAGAATTTAGATTTGTATAGCAATAGTAAAAATAGATGTTAAAATTTTAAAATAACATATAAAAATCCAATTTTCCAGGAAATACAATACACAGAGGTGGACCACAATAAATATGTGCAAGTTAATTATTAAGGAGTAGTCACCGCTGTAACCACCAAACTAGTTCTTCTAAGTGCCCATGTACAACTCAGAAAATTCGCCATGGCTATAGCTACATCTTCACGAGTATCTGTTTTTAAAATGCGCATAGCTATTTGGCATGAACTTGTGCCTAGATTTAGACAGATAGGCTTAAGCCATTTTTGTCGAGGACCCTTATATGCAGGACACACAAAGAATATGTGTGCAATGGACTCTTCCATAGTTATGCACGTCGGGCATTTATTGTCTAAAATATTATTCCACTTTGCCGTAAAAGATTTTATGGGAAGGGTACCCACTCTAAATTGGTGATATAATTTTCTGTCAAGGGGTCTCTCAATAAAATCCCAATATGCTTCAAGTCTTGATTCAGACTTATGCTCTAAAAAAATGCCTGTCAGGGATGTCCTACTCACCAGTGACATGGTCTTGTGACTAACCATGTCCCTATATAATGCTTTGAAATCTTTTTTATTTGGGAACAAGTTCCCTGCTGGGTCTCTATTCTCATTGTTAAAATCTATGATCAACCGTATTTTATCATCTCCATTGTCTTTTTCATGAGTTTTTGTTTGTGGTGTTAAAAGTTCATATCTTGGTGTTTGCCTAACTTTGGTTTTTGCGGTTTCTATTTCTTCTAATGGATAGCCTCTTTCGAGAAAACGACTGCTCATTTCTTCCAATTGTTGTTCAGTGTCTGATCCTTCTGAGCAGTTTTTTTTCTCGCTCTGAGCATCTCTCCATACGGTATGCTCCACTTTAGATTTTTCGGGTGTACACTGTTCACATGGAGGATACTGTTGCACGAAGTTGGCTTTCGGTGCATTTTTGTAGAAAGTTTTTGATTTTTAATAAACACTTCCATATCTAAGAAGAATACACTTTGTTTACTGATTTAGGATGAGAATGACAAGTTGTATTTGTTGTTATTCAATGAATTTATGACGTTTTCAAGATCTCTTTGATTTCATTCCCAAATCACGAAAAGATCATCAATGAATCTTGTCCAGAATTTGATGTTGAACTTCTGATCCTTCATGATTTCAGTTTCCCATAGTGCCATTTGAAGATTGGCATAAGTGGGCACAAAGGATGTACCCATTGCGGACCCCTTTTTTCATCAAAAGAGGTCTCCTTGAAGAGAAATATATTATGGGTTAGGCAGTATGTTAACATTTCCAATAACATTTCTGAATGTTCCAAGAAACTGATTGATCTTGTTTGTAGGAAATGTTTTACAGCTGATATTCCATCCTCATGGGGAATTGATGTGTATAGAGATGTTACATCTATTGTTGCCATTATGAATTCCTTTTCCCATGAGATTTTTTTAATTTTATTGAGAAAATCCATTGTGTCTCTTAAATAAGATGGTAAGGAGGTAACATAATCCATTAGAAAGATATCAATGAATCTAGATGTGTATTTCTAGGAGAGAGCCAATTGAACTCACTATAGGTCTTCCTGGTGGATTTGTTACTGATGTATGCACTTTCGGTAGAAAGTATATTGTTGGGATAGTGGGATGATCAACCTTTAGATACATGTACTCTTCAAAATCAATCAGATCTCGATCTTTCCATTCCTGTAATTTGAGATGATGTTCTTGAGTCAAAGCTTCCATAGGGTTATTTTTCAGTTTTTCATAATGATCTTCATTTCTCAATTGTCTGTTGGCTTCTTTTATATAATCATCAAGATCCTGGATTACAATACTACCGCCTTTATCTGAGGCTTTGATGATAATATTGGGATCTTCCTTTAACTCCTTTAGGGCTCTGTATTCTCCTTGAATAAGATTCCATGATTTTTTTTATGTTTCTTACTTCTCTTGATCTGAGAGTTATTTTGTATTAGTTGGTTAATATCCTCTATCATGATCTCATGAAATAGGTCAATTTTATTTGCAGGTGGCAGTTGTGGGCAAATGCTTGACTGCGCTTTTAACCCACTATCTCCTCCTTTTCATGTCGCAATACCCAAGTCCTGACAAACTTGTTTATCCTATTCCACAGGTTGTTCCAATTCTGTGGATCTAAGTTCTTGTTCTTCTCCTAAAGATATCAAGGTTCTTAGAGTTAGTATGTCTTTTTGGCTTATTGGTGATATATACATGATTGTCGCTGTTGTTTTTGCTGGGTTCCGTAGTTTATTCTCAAAGTGTTTCTTGAGCTCCAATTTGCGGCAAAATTTGTACAAATCAATATGAAAGTTGGGTAGGTTGATATCATTGTTGAGGCAAAAAGAGAGTCCTTTATTTAACAGTTTAATCTGATTGGGACTTAAAGTTTTGGCAGAAATGTTGATCACTAAGTCCTTATTGATTAATTTCTTTTTTAATTTTGCTTTTTCTTTCCTCTTACTTTTTTGGTTTTTGCTTCATTTTATGCATCTTCTGATTGTGGTTTGCTTGTCCTCTCCCCCACATGCCTCCTCTCCCTCTCCCTCTTTGTCGCATGATCATCTGGACTAATCGCATCTCCCCGAAAAAATCCAGATTTGAGGTGTTGGATTCTTCATCTGCTGAGCTTATATCTGAGCTGTCCACTGTTTCTCTTATTTCATAGCCAGCACATTTATCCATTACTGCTCTGTTTCTGTACATGTCATACTTTCTTGCGAATGTGTAAATACATCCACTTACCTAGTCTATTCTGTCCCTGTTAAATTTATTTGCTTTCCTTTTTTCCACTTCTGTCTCATGTTTATTTATCTTTTATCCATTGCCTCTATTAGTTCTTTGCTTTCCTCATTTATTGTATATTTTTCTAGTTATTCTTCCAGTTCCTTGATTCTAGTTATTATTTTCTCCAATTTCCTTTCAGCGTGCATGATCAAAGTGTTCATTAATTTAAAGGAGCACTCATTTGCATCAGTTTGCCATTGTTTTATCAGGTCTATGTCCAGATCGTTCAGAGTTGGCATTATCAAAATTTTTAGATCTCTTGGATCTCCTTTGTATTCAATATATTTCTCAAGGGTAGTCTTTTCCCACCATTTGTTTACTTCCATCAGACGATTTTGTTGTAGCTCTCTGATGACACAATTTATTGTCCTCCTTTTTCCTTCTTCATGGGTCTCCTCTGTATTTGCACTTATAGATGCTATCATGTCATCATTCAACAATTCACTTGCTCTTTGTGTTCCGCTCCTGCTCCTTTCTGCCATACTTTAATATGAAGATTATCACTTAGATTTCTTATGTTGCCTTGGTGTGTTGATTGTTTGTCTCTTTTACCCTTTCGGTTCTTAATTTATAAATTTCTGTGTAACCTTTACTTTTTTTCTACAATTTAATCTCATTATTGTAGAATTCGGGAAATGTTTGATGTAATTTAATTCTATTCAATTCTATATCCTTTTTCCTCTTCTTTTTCAATATGTGTCCACGCTGACAAGATTAGTGCTGTGGCGGCTGTATGATCACAACCACCAGATCTTTCACCGGTGCGGTTCGATTCCCAGCAGTTTTCCTTAACCGCGTGGATTGGAAAGGAACCGCCCCTCTAATGCTGCCTCTGCAGCATTTGGGCTGCCGCTCACTGTGCCTCCCTCCACCTCTTGTACTCACCGCTAGGACTTCACCGCTTGTTTCAAAGCCGCTCCTCGGTTTCAAGTTTCCTCAGCGAGAGTGACAACAGCATTTTTTAAGAGACGCCGGCAGAATTTCTTCGTAATCCTTTCCATCGGCTGCAAGATTCATGCCATTTCATCTCACCCCCGAGTGCTCGTGATATGCAGTACAGCCATTGCATTACATGTTCTCGATAATTCCCGCTCCTCCACATGGCGAAAAGATTCACGGCACCATAAATGAAAGGTACTTTTTTGGTTATTTATTGATCACACCATAGTGCAGACAAATTCAGACGGTCTGCGCGTTTCGGCTCCCAGCCTTCTACTAGACCATAGAGTCCCTGTGTCTAGAGGTCTTAAAAGTGCTCATGTGCATTAACCCCTCATTACTTTTCATTGTAAAACATCACTAGACTGCTAGTCTCCATATTCAGTCAATGGTAATATTTGTAAGCCATTTTGAAGTGAGCTTATAAAGTACATACAATTCATTTCAATATATTTCTTCTTATGGCATTGAAGAGTTGACATACAGTGCAGGTGCATATATTTCCCAGAAATAATTGGAATTTGATACATTGATTATCAAGGTAAAAACAGATAATCCCAAGAAATTCATTATAATTTTGATGTGAAGTTTTTTGAAAAGGTTAGAATACAATAGAATTATAAGAATTATATATATATTTTCGCAAATGAAAATCAACTATTCATAAAATTCAATATTAAAGTGATCCGTGCAATTGATAGGATATAGGTGACAGAAGTTTCTATTATATTTCTTAATATGTCAACATTCTCTAAGTTTAAAGACTTTAAAATAGATTAATGTTTTAATGTATAATAGAATGTTTTTTTAAAATAGATTTCATGTTATTGGTTTATGTATCTATATATTTATTTGTTACATTTTTATATAATTTTAAAATTATAAAATGAATTGAAATTATTAGTTTAATCATTGTATTAAAGTAAATATATATATATTCCTATATAGGCGTGTTTAACTTTTTTAAATTAAGTGTATTTGTTATTTTTGTTAACATGTATACTAAATAATTTTTTAAAATTAATTGTATTCTTTAATGTATGTAATATTTATTAATTTATTATATATATATATATATATATATATATATATATATATATATATATATATATATATATATATATATATATTCACTGAAAAACCATACGTTTCAGGGAGGTTATAGTTAGTTGGACATTTCTCTCGTACAAAACCATAGAAATTGCGCCGTTATAGTTAGTTCAGCTAACTATAACTCGTGCACCCGCAATGAACTTCTGATGATGTCACATATTACATCATTCATGACATGGTCAGTGACATCACTGATGACATCACTGATTACAACTCAAATGACATCACTGATGACATTACTGATGACATCATCCAGTGACTGTGTGTTTCTGTACAGTTTAAATATGTTTTATATATATGCCGAGGTGTACTGAAGAATGAGAGGGTGTATAAGTGTGTGGATGGAGGATTTTGTAGGTGCGTGACTGATTGTATAAGTGAGTGATTAAAAGTGTCTTGCTGAATGCATGGGTTAGTGACTAAACTGTGTGAATGTCTGTATCAGTCTGTCTGTTGTTGTGTAAGCTGCTGCATAGGTTGGTCAGTAGCTACATGAGTGTCTATATGGGCTATTGATTAGTTGCGATCGCAAAACAGTCTTACATAGGGTTCAGACTCGCTATTAGGAAGGGATGCCCTTGGAACGCCCCTTCCTAATAGCGAGTCGCTAATCCTAATAAAAAAATTGTGGCGACTCGCAAAATAGGGTTAGTACATGGCCCATTTGTATTTTGCATTTGCACACGCGTCGCAAACCTGTTTGCGCATGCAAAATAGGGTCGTAAGTCTGGCCCACAGTCTTTTATGCTAAGTAGAATTTTTTTCTGTCTAATACCTCAAGGCTGCTTACAATACTTATTAAGTAGTACATAGAATCTTTGCTCTGCTGGAATAATTTCCTGCAGCACCAACAAACTTGTGTGGAACATAATGAACACAAGTGGTCAACTGCCACCTGCAGACAGAGTTACTGTTCAATACAAAGATTTTTTAATTTGTTCAATACTCTAAACACTTATAGTGCATTTGGAGCACATACGCTTTGTAAACACTTACACTGATGTGTACAGGCTGTACACAAATAGGTAGAAAAGTAATATGGTAGTCACCCATCACTATGTAAACTATTATACAAACCCAGTGGGTCGCAAATGACCTACCTCATTAATATTTATGAGGTAGGTCACAACTTGTGACCCATTAGGAATCGCAAAATCATGGGGATGTTGTCCTGCTGAGATCAGCAGACCACCATGTCTATGATTGCTTTTAAATACAGCAATCTTTTCTTTGTAAAGCAGCCCTTTTTCCTTAAAAAAATGGGATGCTTTACAAAAAGAAAAATGAAAAGATTTCCTTTAATTTTTCAAGAGCAGACAGTGGTCCATGGGACCAATGCCTGCTCTTAAAAAAAGTTGTTGCATACATTCACAAAGAGGACCCCATCCCATTTGCGAATGGGTTACCACCAACTTAAAGGAGGTGGTGGTAACTGCGAATGTTTTGTGACCGCATTCACGGTCACAAAACATTTATATATACCGCTGCAATTCGGTATTTGGAAGGGACACCTTAAACACGCCCCTTCCAAATACCGAATCGCAAACCCATTTTACGATTCGCCCCATTTGTGAACACAAAAACTGTTTGATACATGTGGCACAGTGATTGATTGAAGAATATATCTGAGACCAATGTACAAAAATAACAATCAGGATTTATAAACCACAGCTAATCACCCGATAGGATATCCACATGCTTGCAGGCCCCAGAGGCTTATTCGAACAGCCAGCTCTTGAGGGACATTTGGAATTCCAGAAGTGACACCCGCTGGTTACAAATACCCAGGTGGGAAATGCTTAAGATGCTCAATGACATTGAGCTTGGCCTAAATGCTATCAAGGAAGAACTAAGAGACATCTGCCTTATGGTGATGCAACATCAGCATGTGTTTAACTTGATGACCGTGATGGAGGGTTGGATGTCTGCCAAGATTGGTGCTTCCTGTTGCACGTATATTCTTGGATATGATCTAAAAAATGTAACTCTCACTCTTGCTACCCAGGCACTGCATTGTTTACAAGCAGACATGATGAAGGAGGGAGGTGCGCCTGAGCAGGACAGGTTTCATAGTATTTTTTCTTGAACTCCCCCTGATGGTGACCAAGCTGTTCACATCCTTGCTTCCAGTTATCATTACTACTATTGTATGATTTCCTACAAATGGGGATTTCCTGCTGTAAAAACGCAGTTCTCAAATTAGGTAGTATGCAAATATCTAGAGAAAGGAAATCAGACACTACACAAATACACTGAGCCTCGTATAATGTGACTGTCATACATATCAGAAAAATGAAGTAGTTGAAAATCCAAGTAGAGGGGAGAATGTTAATATCGGTGAATGTAATGTCAATGAACACCATAATTTATGCACGCATAGCAATGTCAATACCAGTAAATACGACGTCGATGTACGCCATAATATATGTACGCATAACAATGTCAAAGCAAGTAAATACGATGTTGATGTGTGCTATGACAAATATATACAAAATAATAAGAATGTACGTAAATATGATATCAAAGACCGCCAAGTTATATGTACACACAATAACAAAGACTCACCCTGAAAATCCCATGCTGCAGCCACATCACTGGCCACCTGAGAGACCTTCACTGACTTCCTTTCAACAAAAGAATTACCTTCAAGCTCCTCATGCATGCTTACAAAGTCCTCCACAATTCCAGACCTGCATACCTCAACCACCGCCTCTCCTTCTACACTCCCACCATACATTTCCGCTCCACTCAACTGGTGCTGGCCACCATCCCACGGATCCGCAAGACCACAGCTGGCAGAGGATCCTTCTTCTACCTGGTTGTGAAGACCTGTAACTCCTTGCCTCTGCAACTCATGCAATCACCATCGCTGCTCTAATTCAGGAAGGACCTCTAGACCTGGCTCTTCAACTGAACTGCAGACCCACCTCCCCCACTCAGCGCCTTGAGACCCTAACTGGTGAGTAGTCGCACTTTGCAAGAAACTTGATTAATTGATTGGCTAGCCTCTACACTCCAATAATTAACACTATTGAGTTTTACAACACTCTACTGTACACAACTCCATCATATGCCACTCCAATGTATGTTTCAAGACTTAACACCAGTAAACTCTATGTTATTACAGGAAACACTACTTAATTGTATACTACTCCAATATATGGAACTACACTTTATGCGACTCCAGTATACGCCATTGCACTGCACCCTAATACACTCTATACCACTGTATTGTACATTATTCTACTCTTCACCACTGCACTGTATGGCACTCCAATATATGGCACTCCACTTTATCTAATTGTTCTTTCCAACACGACACTTTGCGACACTCACCTGTATGCTATTTTAGTGTACGATATTCCAATATATGCCCTTACACTATACTAAGCCTGGCTGGAGTGCCAGATAAACTCTGCCTCACTCCGCCAGCAGCAGAGTCTGTTAAGTCACACTGCTTGCACTTATTTTTAGTGCTGACAGTTTGACCCGCGGGGTAAAATCAGTGCGAATGGCACTATGTGTCATGCCAGAGGGTGCTGCTGCTTTTTACAGCTTGAGTAGACAGTCTACTCGAGCGGCAGCTTCGTCAGCATGAATAGCGGAGTTCTCAATATTAGCGATCGCGACGTGCCGTGCCCATCCGCAATAAGAAATCACACCAGGAGGAGGTGTAGCGCGTGATTTTGCCCGCCAGCACTTTCTAACTTACCGTTGGCAAGCCACTCGAGTGAAAAACTCTGCATCACTTCGCAGACGTATCGGAACTCCGCACTGCGCATGGGACGCGGAGTGGGCAAAATTCCATGAACTCCACTGGCCCAGCAGAATTCCCCGTCCACCCCTACAATATGCAACACTCCACTCTATAGCACTCCATTGTACTTCACTACAGTCTACATGAATACAGTCTCCAATGTATGTTTCAAGACTTAACACCAGTAAACTCTATGTTATTACAGGAAACACTACTTAATTGTATACTACTCCAATATATGGAACTACACATTATGCGACTCCAGTATACGCCATTGCACTGTACCCTAATACACTCTTTACCACTGTAGTGTACATTATTCTACTCTTCACCACTGCACTGTATGGCACTCCAATATATGGCACTCCACTTTATCTAATTGTTCTTTCCAAAACGACACTTTGCAACACTCACCTGTATGATATTTTAGTGTACGATATTCCAATATATGCCCCTACACTATACTAAGCCTGGCTGGAGTGCCAGATAAACTCTGCCTCACTCCGCCTCAGCAGAGTCTGTTAATTCACACTGCTTGCACTTATTTTTAGTGCCGATAGTTTGACCCGCGGGGTAAAATCAGTGCAAATGGCACTACGTGTCATGCCAGAGGGTGCTGCTGCTTTTTACAGCTTGAGTAGACAGTCTACTCGAGCGGCAGCTTCGTCAGCATGAATAGCGGAGTTCTCAACATTAGCGATCGCGACGTGCCGTGCCCATCCACAATAAGAAATCACACCAGGAGGAGGTCTAGCGCGTGATTTTTCCCGCCAGCACTTTCTAACTTACCGTTGGCAAGCCACTCGAGTGAAAAACTCTGCATCACTTCGCAGACGTATCGGAACTCCGCACTGCGCATGGGACACGGAGTGGGCAAAATTCCATGAACTCCACTGGCCCAGCGGAATTCCCCATCCACCCCTACAATATGCAACACTCCACTCTATAGCACTCCATTGTACTTCACTACAGTCTACATGAATACAGTCTACAATATTTACAGGATGTAACTTCACTTTAACAAACTCCACTTTATGCTATACCACTGCACTGTACACCAATACACTGCAGGCACGCAATGCCCATCGGGCTGAAAGGGCTTCAGGCCCCCCGTTGTGTGTGGCAGCCCGGGCTGAGACAGCTTCCCGGGCACACACACAGCCACACCCGAGTACTTCACAGGTCTTTAAAAGACTATTTGCTTGTTAATGAGGCTTTGTTGTTTTTTCACCCCTTCTAAGAACCCATGCATCTCCACTCTGCCTATTGGTGGAAGAATTAGCCCCCCCCGAAATTTTTCTTAGCCCCCACCGAAATTTGGCTCTAGTTGTGCCTCTGATACACTCTATGACACTCCAATATACACCACTGTATCATATCCAACTTCAGTGTATGCCACTTCCCTGCATGCAACTCCACTCTACACAATTGCTCGGTATGCCATTCCAGTATACCCCACTCCACTGTACATTATTCAACTTTATTACAGTCCAGTATACCAAAATATACTGTATCAAAGTACACTTTACAAGGCTAACCTCCGCTATATTCTACCACACTCCACTTAATAACACTCCACTCCACACTATTAAACTCTACAAATATTACACATTTGTTTTTAACGTAAGAAAAACCATTGAAATTCAGCCAAAAAATGCTAAAGATATTTATAGTTAGGAAAAAAATGTATTTATGTTTGACATGTAAACACAACTTAAACTACACAAACTTTAGAAATTATAAAGTTATATTTATATCTTTAAATTATCAGTTAAGCACCACTTTCAAAGTAATTTGTCATAATTATAACTCACATTTATTCTTTCACACACCTTAAAATTCAGATAACTCACTCTCTTCCATACATAGTTTTCTTACCTCACTTACCATACTCCATTAACTATAACTCGCCACATGTGGGTAGCCAGCTGGGGCCGCAAGGCCTTGTGGCTCACCCATGGCCCCCAACAAGTATATGGTGGGTGTCCTGGGTGGCACTGATGTGGACAGGAAAACTGATCAAGAGATTACTTCTGCTCAGGCGGACAGCATAAGTAGCTGCTATGTGTGAGCAGGAGCAATGCTGACTCTCGCAGCAGGTGGAGAGCCGACTGGGGCTGTAGGGACCTGGGGCTACCCCGTAGCCCCAAACGATGTGGATGAAGAGTGTCATGGGTGTGCACCCACCATGAAATAATGTAGGCCCTGGGGATGGGGTCCCTGGGGCTGAAAACAGCTCCGGGCGGCTGTGCACACTCCCTCCTCTTAAACAAATACTCAGGATGAAATCCCCAGGGCCTTTTTGGGGCTCAGGGAGGGGGGCCGCACGACCCTCCTGCCCCCTTTTTGTACGTTTTGGCCCAGGAGAGGAGTACTCAGGGCCTACAATTATTCAGGGAGGGGGTCCTGAGGCCCATCTCTCTTTAAAAATTAAAAAGGCCCTTGGGCTATGGTCCCTAGGGCCTGAAGAGGCTTGTGGATAGAGGTTGTGTGCCCCCTTCCCCTTTAAAATAAAAATACCGCCCTGACGGATGGAGTCCCCAGGGCCTAAAGAGGCTGGGGGAGGAGAGCCACAACTCTCCTCCCCTTTAAAATATATATGACCTTATGTGATGGGGTCCCTAGGACCATAATAGACTCAGGGAGTGGCTCCATCCCTTTAAATATATATATATGCAAAAAAGAAGCAAAGAACTCTGGGCAGTTCCCAAGTTTAGGTGAAGAGCAGCTTCTGTAAGGAGCACCCTACAACACCAGCGACACTCTGAATTTCCTCACCTCAAAGGTTTTAAGCATTGGAATAGCACAATACCAGCCATGCCGAGATAGAAAGGGACAAAGTCTTTTTGCCATTTCTACAGCAAAGTCATTAGGCATAGGATTAGCACAGTGCCATCCATGCTAAGATGTAAAATGACACAAGCCTTTTACCACTCCAGGCATAGTATTAAAGCTTTGGATTGGTAACATTCCATCCAAGCCAACCTGAAATTAATAAAAGCAACCCCTGACATGTGTTCTGGGCAATTGTGGTCTTTGAATTAACCACTCCTGATTTGCTTATGATTTAGATCCGGATGGGGATCGAAACATGTCATGCTAAACGGACTCTCTGCCAAATAAAGGATTTGAATCTTGAACCGGATGGTGGGCTTGTTTTCACCCTGCATGCAGTGTTTGTCTGTGAATTTATAGCGGTGATGCCTTCTGACTCGATAGGCTGAGCGTCCTTCAGCATCAATACACATACACACATATATACATACATATATACATACATATATACACAGGCCTGGGGCATGGGGCATGTGGTCTCCAGGAACATATTAGGCTTGGGGAGGGGGGACTCCTCCCCTTTAACAGAAAACCAGCCCTGCTGGATGGGGTTGCCAGAGCCTTTCTAAGGTTTGAGGAGGGGGATATCAGCCCCCTACCCTTTAATATACATAGTGCCCTGGGGGATGGGGTCCTAGGGTCTACTGAGGCTCAGGGAGGGGATCCATGCAGCTCTCCCCCCCTTTAAAAAAAGGCCCTGGGGTATGGGGTCCCCCAATGCCTAATAATACACAGGGAGGGAAGCCCTGTGGCTTCCTCAACTTTAAAATACATAAGGACCTGGTGGTGGGATCCCCTAGGCCTAATGGGGCCTACAAATAGGGACAATGCAGCTTTCCCTTTCTAAAGAAAAAAAGACCTGAGTATGGTGGTCCCCAGGGTCTAGATGAGGCTCGGGGAAGGGGCCAACATGGTGCCTCCCTGTTTTTCCTGTATTTGTCCTTGGATGAGGTCCCTGGGGCCCAAAGACCAACCTTACTTTGCACATGACAAAGTGCGTGTGCAGTGTGGAGTTGGCTGCCTGCTGGGTATTTGCCCACCAACCCCCTGCTATTCACAGCCAAAGGCCATGCTGGGTCTGGTGGCTCAGTGGAATAATGCATCTACTGCAGGGGCCTGCGTGCAACTTCATGGTCACCGGTTCAAATCCCAGCGGGTCCACACAGCCTTTCATCCATCTGAGCTCGATAAAAGGAGTACCATTGAGTTGGGTAACAATAAACATCTGTTATTCAGTGCCAAGATGCCTACGGGTGAGCGTGCGCTTTACAAATACACATGTTATGTGGGGGGTTGGCTTTATATATGGTAATAAAATATTCTTTTATGTTAAAAAAAACTAGAAATTAACTAAAAAAAACAAGGCTAAAGTAACATTATAGTTAGGTGTGAAAAAAAGATCTGTCGATGTTTAAGTAAAAAAATTCACGGAAAAAAATAAAAGGTTAAAGTAACTTCATAGTTAAGTGAATATGTCAGTGACACCATTAGGTTTTTGAACTAGTATGCCCTCTAATGCCATACTAGTTTATAGAGCGATGTGTGCAAAAGAAGCTTGGATGATGTCATCAATTATGTCATTTGAGATGCCATCAATGATGTCATTGAACATGTCATGAGTGATGTAATATGTGAGATCATTTGCAGTGCATGGCGTTTTTTTTTAAATTTCAAAACATTTGTTTTGTGGCTGACATATTCACAAACCTTAACGTTGCATTAACCCTTGTTTTTTTCCAGTAAATATATATGTATGTATTTTCACTTTAAAAACTCAAAGATTACAGGGACATTATAGGTAGGCTTAAATTTTATCCACACATAACCACAGAAATTCAGCAGTTATAGTTACCTGAGTTAACTATAACTGAAGTCCCAACAATGCGCTGCTTATGATATCACATACTACATCACTCATGACATGTGACATCACTGATGACATCTCAAATGACGTCACTTAAGATATTATCTAGTGAAAGTGTTTTGTAAACGTTTCTGGGACTTAAAGACATATACTAAGCTACTGCATAAGTTAAATTGCTACCTTTTCACAACTACTAATGGGTGATACTATTTCTAACAAATGTCATTTGGTCTAAAATCCCATTTTTTATCAGTAAACTAGCCTCTAACCTCACACATGTCCCCTGCTCAGGTAATGGTATGGTAGTGCTTTGAGACCATCTAAGCTGTTCATTGAGACTTCACAGTGATGTCTGAGTATAGTTCTGTTTTATGACATACTGACAGTTTTTTAGACCTATCTCCTTTGTGATGAATGACTCTAGAAATAGATTGCTAAAAAATAATCTTTTAACTAAGACCTTTCTCTAGGGTGATGTGTCAGTGTAGTAGATACCTATAGCAGGCTCACACCTTTCTCCAGGATGAATAATAATTTTAGTAGTGATTTGTCACATAGGGGCCTGTCCACTAAGGCCTCTCTTCTGGTTGTATGTTGCAGTGGTTTGTGTAAATCTGACATTTGCACTAAAACCTTTTTCCAGTTTCATGAATGGTGTTGTTTTGGTTTGCAATATACTAGCCTATGCAGTTTAACGTTTTACTTTGGTCATTAGTGTTTAGATTAGTGGTTCAGAAAAGAGAGGACTATGCACTGAGAATTGTCTCTTAGGCGATAAGTGAGTGTAGTAGTTGATAAGGTTACAATGGGCTCTGTGCTGTACATCTCTCATGTATGTCTTCTTCATATTTTAAAAAAAATTAAATCATATTTTTTTAGGTATTTTGAAGTTTACTTTGCTAAATGTTGTCATCAGTAATGTCACGGACCATTTCATGAGTGATGTAATATGTGAGGTCATAAGCAGTGCATTGTGGGGGCGTAAGTTATAGTTAACTTAGGTAACTGATGAATTTTTATGGTTTCGTACGAGTGAAATCTGAGCCTAACTATAACGTCCCCGAAACCTTTTTTTCAGTGAATTTCAGTTTTTTTCAATACTATTTCTAACTATAACATCCCTAAATCTTAGTTTTTAGTGAATTTCACTGTTTTGTTTTAATATAAATTGTTTTTTTTTTGTTTAAAAAAAAAAATCTTTTTATTATGCAGCTTGCAGCAAGAAAATACAAAGCTCCCAACGGGACCCATCAAGTCAGTCGGATCAAATGGCAATACAAGCATTTTACAGTTGAGATCAATTCCCAAACGCAAATAGGCCCTCCTCCCTCCCCACCCCAGAACCCGGACCTGAATAAGTTAGTTGAACCCGATGTTGTGGATAGTTTGAGACATTAACCAGTCCGTAATGGTGGCCCCAGTCCCACCACCTCAAGCATACGATGCATCATTACAACTGCCTACTGCAAGCCAGGATTGCCCAGTAAGTACCCTGCAAGCGGAGCCCAAAAGTCCTTAGGCCGCGAGGCTTCAGGTAGTTCCTCCGCATAAGTCCCTAATTGGTCCCTGCAATACAGCAAGTCTCGGACCCACCTTTTCACTGTCAGGAGAGTTTTAGCCCCCCAACATTGCGCAACCGCCCATTTGGCAAACAAAGTGGAGATAGCCACCAGTCTCCGATTGCATGGCTTAAGGGTCTGTACCCACCCTAGTAGGCAGACATCCGGTTCGCACACCACAGTTTCCAGCACCACTTCCGTAAGCACATTTGTGACTCGAATCCAGAAGGCATGCATACCAGCACAGCGCCATGCAAGATGCATAAAATCTGCCTCCCCCTGCCCACACCGCACACAGCACGCATTTTCCTGCAGCCCAAACCTACACAACTGAAGAGGTGTATAGTATAGCTGATGTAAGTATTTGAAGTGTATAATGCAGAGGTTACAATTCGCCGTCAGGCGACCTGTCAGTGTGCAGCAAAACTTGCAAGCATACGGTGACAGAGAGGCCCCCAGTGACATGTTCCATTTATGGTAGGAGGGGTTGTCAAGTGGGTCCCGCTCCCTCAGGGAAGCATTATATAATTTTGTTATCAACCCTTACGTGAGTCACCTGCTAACACCGCCTGCAGTGCCCGTAGTGTTCTCGGCTCAGCTGGGTAGTCAGGGTATACAGCGTGAACAGCCTGCCGCACACGCACATATGTGAACCCTAGCATCATATCTTGGCCCCGCCCTTTCTGTATGTCTGAGAGCGGTCAAAACTGGCCCTGCCGATAGAGGTCACCTAGCTGTGTAATCCCCGCGGTTCCCAGTGTGTGCAAAGCAGCCTGCTCTTGTGTAGCGGAAATATCCGGTTGCGCAGCAAGCGGCAGCGCCGGAGCGTATAGATAGTCTAACTGCGCCCTTTTTGCTAGGGCCCTCCATGCCCACACAGTGCAGTGAACCGGGTTGATTTCAGCATGCGGCCCACCATGTCCGCCCAACAATGCTGCCGCCACCAGCGGCACAGGGAGCACCGAGTCTGCCTCAACTGCAATGTGCGGCTTGAACCACTGCGGGAAAAAACAGAAATGCGCAAACTGCGCTTGAGCGCACAAATAGTAGAGCCGCATATCAGGGGTTTCAAATCCGCCTCGCTCGAACGATTGCACCAGCACAGCCAAGCTGCATTGGGGCTTCTTACCTCCCCACACAATAGATAGCAGGGCTGATTGGAGCGTATTAAACAAAGCATTATTCAATCGAATCGGGAAATTGATGAACAGATAAAGGAGTTTTGGCAAAATCGTTATTTTGACGACTGCTATTCGGTCCGCTAGGGAAAGCGGTAGTTTAGCCCATCTCGTCACCTGGTCAGTAACTTTAGTGAAGGCGCGGCCATAATTTGTGGAGATCACCACCTCAAGGACCCTGTGTAACCACATGCCTAAATACCGAACCGGGTTGGTGGACCACGTCAGTGGGAAGTCCAATTCCACTTCACGGGTGCCGGCTGTCAGCGGGAACACCGTCGATTTTGCCCAATTTATACCTAGGCCAGAATAACTTTCAAACTTCACGTACTCGCGGAGTAATTCCGGTAAATAAGTAGCCGGCTCATGGACATACAGCGGCATATCGTCCGCGTACAGCTAAACCACCAACGGCCGCTGACGGAATTGCAGCGACGCCTGAGCATGCAGCTGGTGCAGCTTACACGGAAAAGGCTCTAATGCGACCGCGAAAAGCATCGGCGACAGGGGACAGCCCTGCCGCATGCCTCTATTGATCGGGAAACCATTCTTGCGTACCTGTGCCACCGGTGCAGCATATAGCAGGTGAATCCATTTTAGGAAGAAAGGTGGCAGGCCCATGCGCAGGAAGACGGTGAACATATACTCCCATTGCAGAGAGTCGAATGCCTTTGCGGCGTCTAGCAGCACCGCTACTGCCTGAAAATCCGACTCAAAGTAATGCAGAGAGGCAAAAACAGTACGCAAGTTATGCATAGTCGATCTGGTGGGTACGAACCCCGACTGGTCTGGGAGTGCCAGGTTGGGGACTTGGGGCTGGAGCTTGCTGGTGATCATCTTCGCCAGAATTTTGATGTCGATATTGATCATGGAAAGGGGCCTGTAGGAGTCGCACACATTAGCCGCTTTGTCCGGTTTCAAAAGCATTACAACAAGTGCCTCCTTGAGAGTGGGAGGGAGGGTTCCAGTTTCATACGCCTCCGCAAATACGGTTAATAACCTAGGGGCCAGTTCTTCAACATAGGCCTTGTAGAACTCGCTCGGGAGCCCGTCAAGGCCTGCTGCCTTACATGTCGGGAGAGTCTTGATAGCAAGCTTGACGTCTTCGACGTCGAATGGCTGCGTGAGATATTCTCGCTGATCAACCGACAACCAACCCAGCGCAATGTCATCCAGGTAAGAGTTGACTTCTGCTGCCGGGACATGCGCCGCATTCCCATATAGACTAGAGTAGAAGTCTAGCACCACTTTATGTATCTCTGGTGTGGTGTAGTGTGCCTCACCCTCCTCATCCAGCATTTCAGTGATGTATTCCTGCCTCTGGGGTGCCGCCAACTTCTGCGCAAGGGAACGGCTGGGCCTTCCCCCCTCCCCATAATAACGTGCCACGCTCGGCGCGATCTATGTGCCATCTCCTGGTCTATGGTTTCATTATGCTCTGAGACCAGATCACATATCGCAGCCAGCCTTTCGGGGGCAGGATGCCGCTCATAGTCATGCTCCAAAGTAGAAATTTCCGCAGCAAGCTTACTAATTCTGCGGCATAAGTCTTTCAGAACCCCAGCTTGCGCACCAATACACACACCCCGTATCGTGACCTTAAATGCTTCCCACAGCACTCCCGCACTATCTACAGTGCCCTCATTTTCCTTAAAAAAGTTGTAAATTGCGTCACCCACAGTACTGCTAAAAACTTGGTCAGTCAGTGAAGCCGGTTGCAGTCGCCATGTGAACGGGGGCCGTTCACACTCAGGGTCACGCATGTCAAGCAGTACTGGGGAGTGATCAGACAAGGTCTTCGCTAAATGACTAACGTCAACCACCCTGGTACAGGCAACCTCAGAGGCAACCCAGTAGTCGAGGTGGGACCACATACCGTGCACAGTAGATATAAAGGTGCTTTCTCGTGCCCCAGGGTGCCACATCTGCCAGACATCGTGTATGTTCCCGGCCTCCAGCAGCCCTAGTAGAGCATCTGTCACCAGCCTATGTCGTGGGGCCCCGGTTCCCAATCTGTCTATAGTCACATCAAGGCAGGTGTTGAAGTCGCCCCCCCACAGGATCTCAGCAGGAGGAAATCTGGATATACGGTGCCACACATCAGCAAAGAAGGAGTGGTCATCTACATTCGGGCCATACATATTAACCATCAGCACTCCCGCCCCGCCAAGCTTGCCATGCACAAGGGCTAATCTGCCCATGTCATCCGTCTCTGAACTGAGGACAGTGAAGGGGACCCACTTCTTAATTAGAATTAGCACCCCACGGGAGTAGGAGGAGTAGGCGGAAGCAATCCTTATCCATGCCCATCGCGCGCCCACATTTTTTTCGGATAGCGGTGTAAGCTGTGTCTCTTGCAGGAATGCTACCTGGACACCCAGCCTGTCCAAATACGCCAATACAGAACAGATTTTCTTGGGGTTATTTAAGCCACGCACGTTCCATGTAAGGAACTTTATATTACCACCAGTAACTTGCAGTTAAAAGGATATGCATAACAGTGGGTTGACCAATTACAGGCTTGTGTCGCCAGGGTTCAGAATCAGTGCAATAACAAGGTGCCATCCATTCCCCCCCCCACAACCCTCACCACCCCCCCAACCCACTTCAGCGGTCCCAACTTGCCAAAGCCATCCCTTCCCAGAGAAAACCGTCCCCAACAAAGAAAAATAACAGCACCTAACATGTGGGGTACTCCCATGTGGGGAACGCTAGAGAGCTACTTGCCATCTATAAGGTAGGAGGTGGCTGATCAGGTCTAGATACCTGTGCTAGGATAAAAGAGACATATATAATTATAGTGCATCATATATGGCTGCCTCAAAATTAACCAGCGCTACTACAACAGATCCACTGTGAGGGACAGTAACACACCAAAAAAAAGGGAGATCAGATCACAGCACACATGTGGGGTGGTAAAGAAAGATACAGTTTGTCGCCACGCAGTTGTTCACTGCTCCTCCTCGTCAAGTTCAGCCGGGTTCTCTCTTCGCCAACGTTTCAGCTTTTTCGCATGCTCCATCGCCGCCTTAGAGGTGGTGAAAATTTTAAAGTCCCCCTCCTTGCCTACCCGCAGGCGGGCGGGAGACAACATGGCATAGGGTATACCCTCGGATTGCAGAAATGTTTTCAAACTCCCGCCGAGCCGACTGGACATCGACAGTAAAGTCCGGGAAGAAGGATATCGAATTCCCCTGATATTCGATGGTTCCCTTTTCTCTGGCCAGCCTCAAGATGGCATCCCGGTCCCTGTAATTTAATAGCCGAGCAATGATAGGGCGAGGAGGAGCACCCGGCACCGGTCTCGCCGCCATGGAGCGATGGGCCCGCTCTACTATGAACATGGTAGACAGGTTCTCAGGGCTGAAGATGTCTTTGATCAGAGTTTCAATGAAGGTCTCCATCCTGCCTGTATTTGTGGATTCCGGCAGGCCAATGATTCGAATTTTATTTCGGCGAGACCAGGCCTCCAAACCTTGTTCTTCGCTTGTATGAGCGCCAACACTTTCTCCATATTGAGCGCCTTGCCAGCGGCCTCACTGAGACCATCCTCGGTGGTGGAGACCCTTTGCTCGATGTCCCCCATTCTCGTGTTCTGTTTCTCTAGTTAGGAGGACATATGGTCAAGTCTGTGGTTTATGGCCGACATATTCCCCTCTATGGCTTGGCTTTTCTTCATGGCTAGCAGCGTCATTTCTAACGACACCCTGGGCATCTGCCTCTGAGTCAGAGGCCGCTTTTTGCTGCAACTTGTCAGTTTTTCGCGTCTCAAACGTGAGGCGGGGCTGGGATTTATCCGTCTTCCCCATGCTGGATATTGGGCAAAACAAATGGAATAAGCAGCCCGTGCTACAGGGCTGAACGAGGTAGGAGCGCTCTAGTCACCACCACTACTGAGCAGCTGCACAATCAGGTACCAATGTTCCAGTGGGCCCCAGAGTGTCTATCTCACTGTGTCCACAGCGGTGTAAGAGTGTCACGTGCTTGCCCTCAGAAGCGCCAGCGCTCTCCGAGGGTGCGCATAGGAGGTAACTACGCTGGCCAGTAATGTGTCATCTGCCAACAAATACAGTGCACAAGCAACTGCCGTCCATTAGGGCACCCAATGTCAAAAGGGCCAGCAGCCACAAGATAGTCCACGTGAGTCCACGGAAGCCAATCTATACGTCGCGGATCATCACTCTGCAAGGTCGTGTACCCAGAACAAGCTCAACGGTCTCCCAACCGGTGGTGTAAGCTGGAAGCTGGCGTTTGGGGCAGTGTAGAAGAGGGAACCATCGCAGGCACACCCCAGCAGGCCAGCGGCAGGTCAGTGATACTGAAGTGCGTGGCAGCAATTACAGAGCCCCAGGCACACCCCCAGGCCCGGCGCCGTTGGATGTCAAATGTAGGCCGGTCCCAGCGCACCGCGCTCCATGCACGCAAGCCGCAGCTCGCAGGCCGCGGCCCAGTGCCTAGGCCCACACCCCGCCACCGCAGCTACAGGCCCAGGCTAGGCCGCGCCCCACTCACCGCAACTCGCTGCAGGCACCTCCAGTCCCCGGTGGCAATCAAGTTCTCTCGTGGGGTCCCGCCGGCGCCAGCCCCTCATCCCCCTCTGCTCCGTTCAGCTAGGCCTTTAAGTTACTGGCAATCGTGGCAGGTGAGTGATGATAGAGCAAGGGTGCGTGGGCCACTAGACCAGTTGTTGAGGGGCTGCAGTCTTCATGATCCCTTCTCTGGAAGCGGTGACCCGCCGTTGGTGCCTCCGTCGTCCCGCAGGGGCACGAGAAGCCTCTCGTTGTACCCAGCGATCCCCAGCTAGGCTCTGCACTCCGCCCTGTTCGGCAGCAGCTCCATAAGGGCGTGGGGAAGGTGCGCTCTCCTCACCAAGGCCAGGTGCTCTGCAGTCAAGTGAGCAAATGGTTCTGGGCAGGCAGCCGCCCCCTCAGCAGTCGCTGTACATCACGCGGCAGACGCCACTCGCACGCGTCTTCCAGCACTGCGGCCGACTCCCTGTTTCAGTGCCGGACGGCGGCGGCCGCCATTGTGTCGTCTCACCGGTCGGGCCTCACTCCGCAGAGAACTACCAGTTCCGATGGCCCCCAATGATCCTCAAGGCCCCCACTGGACTCTGGGGTGTTGCGTCGTGCAGGGCGACCGTTTGAACAACGGTGATGCAGCGTTTTTGGTGCGGATATTTGGCAGATGGGGGATCAGCCGGGCAGAGCTACACTAAAGTGCGGCCATCTTGCCTGGCGCCCTCTAGCACATCCGTTTTAATATAAATTGTGCTACAATTTCACCTATAAGTTTAATTCAGTAGTATGCATTTTTACAAGTTTTATAAATATGTTTTATTCACACATTTAATTTTATTACACATTTTAAAATTAACATTTGAATGTAACGTAACTTATGTAGACTTTCTATAAATGCAATACAGCAAGTCTTTCTCATTTTTATATTCATTTTATGGATCCACTGATCCGGTGCAATGCCACCACAAAACCGCTGCAAATCCAGAAACACACCCAAACCTCAACTTCTCATTGGATACAGTAAGCCCCCACCCATCCACATTGGAAATAACACCCTAAATCATTTATTCAGGTTTCAGATCTCTCCGGAGATTAAGATGCGAAAGGCAGAAGAGAAGGGAAAGAGTTGGACGAAGAAGAAGATGACCTACCACCTCCAAAGAATTCCGCTGATGTTTGAAAATATTTCTCCATCCATTCAGAAGAAAAGAAAGTTCTTCCAAAATTTGTCCAATGCAATCTATGCAGCAAAAAACTGTCAAGAGGTACAGTGAGGTGTATTCACATAGCACATCCTCTATTTGTAAACACCTAAAAACCATACATACAAAGATATATCACAGGATGATAAGGGAGAGAGAAGGTGGTGTATCATCATCAGCAGCTGGGCCATCTCTGGGATCTTTACCTCTTGACCAGATGGTTACCATCCCCACTGTTTCACCAAAACTGCAAGACATGGTCATTTATTTTGGTAATGCCATATGCTAGTTGGACTAAAACTGTCATTTCTTGCCCAGTTTATGGATGCTGACAGCAAGCAAAATTGTTAATTGTTTTTTTCACCTCACCATTCCTTCTTCCATTCTTTTTTAAATACAAGTAAACATCTTAAAAGCAAATATAGAATACATTTAACTTTACATTACATATTATTAGATTACATATTATAAGCAAGTGAGTAGCTATGTAAGTAGTTATGTAAGAATACCGCTTCAAGATTCATTCTCAACCTCCCACCTTGCACCCACATCTCACCGCACCTGAGGAAGCTTCACTGGCTCCCCATTCAGAAGTGCTGCGAAATCAACCTCTAACACACACATACGGAGTCCTACACAAAACAGGACCAGAATACCTGAACAGCTGCATACACTTTCACCATCCCACCAGAAACCTATGCTCTGCCTCAGTCTCACTCACACACATTACCCGCATCTGAAAAAGCAAAATTGGAGGTCGCTCATGCTACATCACACCCAAGACATGTAGAAACCTCCTTCAACACATCAGATCCTACTCCTCACTTCTTGAGTTCCGCAAGAAGCTGAAGACCTGCTTCTTCGTATAAGCACTTTGGAGACCACAAACCTACACACCTGCCCAAGCACTTGGATCCCCTCTTGGGTGATCAGTGCACTATACATATCAATTTATCATAACAGAACAATATCATTGAGACCCACAATGCACTCAGACTGTAATATTGACTCAAAGAGGTCAACAGTAGGTGTCTGTGGTTGCTGGCATGACTGTCCACCACTTGTTCCATGTGCTTTAGATAGCCGGTTTGCTACCTTCTCTTTGGTTTGGGAATGCAGATGATGCTACCTTTTGCATAGCTCTCTGACAGTATGCTGATTCACTCCCACAGAAGTAATTTTCTCTTGGATCCCCTTCCAAATAGTTTTCTTGTGGAAGTCAGGAGCTGTGAATGAGCTCCTCCCAAAAAGCTCAACATTGTGAGCCACACACTCTTCAGTGAACACCTCCTTATTACTGAATTTCAGCTTTCTTTGCCTTTCTCCACCATCCTTCTCAATCTGCGCTCTTGACATGATTGCAAAAAGTGGTAATTCACACCACAAATCTCTTCGCTGTTTGATCTACAATGTCTGATTTCCTCTTCGTTCCATAAGCCTTCACAGGGTCTTCAATTTCTTAGTATGAGGTCCTCAAACAATACCCATATGCGAATCTCACAGTTTATGAATACATTTGCAATTTACCATTTTAGTATTTTGGAATCAGTAAGTGCGAATTATACTGAATTGGAAAATGGCAGTGTGATACATAATGAATACCAATTCCAAAATTGCAATACATAATTTACTACAATTTGCTATTTGGTATTTTTGTGCTTCGTACATCTGGCCCATGGTGATGTGTGAGGTACCATCCTCGGATTCTGCATCATAGAACGAGTGGTGCATCATGCACAACGGCTGGTGCATCATGCGCAGCATCCTACATTTATTAGATCCTGTCAAGACAATAAAGGATAATGATTGTGATCTCTGCAATGGACTGTGGATTACGGTCAAAAGTTGCCTGCAATTTATATGATTTTAATCTTTAGCGAGTTCAAATTTTCCTTTCATTTAATTCTCTGTTCCAGAATTCATATACAACCTTATCCTCAATCCTATTATGAAATCTATCAAACTAATATGAAACAGCTGTATACTTTCTGGCCCTTATAATTGTTTTCCTTCCTCAACAAACTTGGAATATATAGGAAAAATGTCTCCTACTCTATGGTCTCCTGCTCTAATCAATCAATTAAAGATATCACATTCGCCTTTTAAAGTAAATTGAGCCTTGTCCTATGAGAGAATATAAACTGCTATGCCTTTGAAATGAAAAAAAAAGATAAATTAATAAGTAATTTCAAAAATCCAATCTATGCATTACTTTTGTTGTGGACTTGTGAAAGTCATATATACGTTACCTTTATTTAATGTTAATAGGAATTGTATTTTCAATACATTTCTCTGGAAATATTTTATTACTTAGGTCTTATCATCCAAATTAATAAATCCTCATATGTAATTAGACAGGTGCTTGTTTGTGTTGGAATTAAAGCTTTGTTATGTTACCTTGACTGCGTTTGGAAGCGTACATACATAATATTACACTAAATAATATTGATGGTAGGATAAGTAATATAAGCGCTTTGAGCGCGTAAATAATAATTCAGCAGGGGCTATAAATACAGTAAAACTCTGTGTACAGATTAAACTGTTCCCTTGCCAGGCTGGATGGCGGCCTGCTGTGAGTTTCATAATCTGGCTTCTAAATGCGTCAGTTCTCTCATTAAATTGTGCATTTTTAATAGGCAAAGTATGTAAATATTCGGAATCAGAAGAAAAGGTGAAATTGCATTACCCTCTTGTATGTTTAGAATGCTGTCCTGGTAGGGTAGAGTCATTCGTAAGGTTGTGCAGTGCTGGTTCTTGCAATTAACAGTGTAGAAAAGGAAAATATGCATGAGCAGTGCTGATGTCCTCTTCATTGTACACTCCGTGATGATTTGTTTTGCTATTTCTTTCATGCTTGCAATTTATCAAATGAGATCATTATTCTACCACACGCACCTGTAAAATAAAACAATTTAATTGGGGACTATGAGAAAATTAATGTTCTAGTCTAATAAACAGGTCATGATAATTGTAAGCGTTGTGCAAATATCAGTATTTTGAAACTGTAACGTATGTACATGATTGGGAAGCGCTTCCGCAACTTAATAATGAGTTCATAAATATCCCGATAGCAGCCAAAATAATGTGGACAAAAATAATGACATTACATAGGTAAGTATACATTATGAAAGTATACATTCTAAAAGTATTTAATACTATAAAAAATTAATTAAAAAAATATTAAACATAAAATATACAATATCTCAAATATTATATATATATATGTATCTATGCATATATAAATACACACACACATATATATATATAGATAGAGATAGATATATAGATATATAGATAGAGATTAGGAAATGGTCACCCCCCCCCCACAAATGTACCTAGATGTTGGCTGCGGTCCTAGGGGCTTGTGTATATGTGCAATACCGTCCTATGAAAACCCAGAATGGGCAGAGTATACAACTGAATTAGCCAGAGGGATGGTTAAAATTCGAACAAGTATGCGTGGAGTGATCAAGTCAAGCTACTTGAGGAAATTAAAATTTTTAAGACGCCATTTCACAAGACCAAGATACAAGTCTTACTGTCACATGCATCAAGCTAGGATTTTGCGAGTCCTTAATAGCGAATATTAAGGATTCGCAATTAAGGATTCGCAAAATCCTATGCATGTAGGAATCGCTATAATAATAGCGATTCCTTCACATTCCTTATTTGCGACTCGCAAATTGTGAGTCGCAAATAAGGAATGGCTTCCCATTCATTCCTATGGGCCTTACAGGCCCATAGGAATGAATGGGAAATTGCGAGCGCTATTTGCGAGTACCAATAGGTACTCGCAAATTGTGCATGCAATTTCAAGGGTGCAGGGGTGTCAAAAGGACACCCTGTTGCACCCCTGAAATTGATCCGTGCACATATGTTGCGCAATACACAAGTCCCAAGGACATGTGTGTGTGTAACCTTCAACTTTGAAAATGCACTTTAGTGCATTTCTCAAAGTTTTTGCAATTTACCATGAAGTTCAACTTCATGGTAAATTGCACCCCTAGTAGCGAAATCGCTAATTTTTTTACTTTGTTGCATTGCATTTAAGGAATCTCAATTTGCGATTCCTTAAATGCAATCGCAATTTAAGTAATCGCAATTGTGCGATTCCTTAAATTGCGATTTTTGCATTTGGGATGATGCATCCCAAATGCAAAAATACAGGTCGCAAAGGGGCAGATTTCGCGAATCTGCCCGTTTGCGGCCCGATTTTCGGATGATGCATGGGGCCCTTAGTGAGCAATAAAACAACAAATGAAGAAACGGTTAGTGGACTATGAAAGTTCAGTAAGACAACAAAAACAAAATAAATTTCAGAGAGACCAATGAGATTATGAGTCAGGCGCATTTTGACTTTCGCCAAGATATTTGATGCCTCAAGATGACAAATAAATCAAGCTACTAACCGAAACGTTGCACAACCAAGAGAAAGGTCAGAATTTCAGGTTGATACATCAGAAGGGGAACAATCAACACGCTCAGTCGACGTAAGTGAGAGTACTAGCACCCCCACTTATTTTCGGGAATATCAGCTGATCAGAGAAACCCATCAGCGACCTCCACCAAGTACTCATCCTCTGGAAGGAAAATAAGAAAGGGGACAAAAGGAAGGGGGAGATTTCCGACAACCACTAACTACGAGGAGCAAGAGAGAGGGAAATGGAAATATCTCAAACAGAACAAATGGTGCTCAATTTATTAAGTTGTTATGTTTCATACAGGTACCCCGATATAGGCTCAGGTAGTAACCCGACCTTTCACCTATATTTCCCCTACCATTAGACTACATAATGGTTCTTATTACTGACCTTTTACTTAGTTACAGTACTGCTTAAATGACGTGGGGTTTTCTCCGAAAACTTGCCTCATTCATTATGCATGAGGATTCTTGGAATCTCAGCAGGACTACCATCTCCTGCATAATAACTATGTATAAGGGTTATTCCTTCCGTCATCCTAGTCCGACATGACACAGCAAGGTAAATCCCCTGAGGGTACCACTTTAGGTATATAAACAATTTATTTTGCTGAGGCAGGAAGAGGAGTAAAAGGATTTCCGTGCTGACACATTGATGCAAGACACTGAGGTCCCTACACGCAGACACTCCAGCTCGCAGTGGTCTGACATCCCTCGCGGGGTGTCCATCTCGAGACTAAGACGGGGTCCCACAGTCTCTCACATCAGGTAATAGCGTTGGCTTCAGCCTAAGGGGATTCTTGGCTCTACACCTACATATATGCTAGGTACACTTAGGTACATCTAGTTAGGGTTGCATCATAGGAGTACACATTGTTACTGTCATGTATTTAAATACCTGCCTGTATTCATTGTTTTAGCACTATGGTAGGAATCTACCATCCTTTTACTCTGTTGGTGCTTGTAATCATTTAAATCTGTTTCTGTCTAATGGTTGTCTCAGCACACCTATTTTACACTAGAATGACGCTGGTTCAATAAATGCTTATTGAAAAACGTCCCCACCGTTTATTCTGTGTATCTCTCTGAGAGAAAGTGAGCACGAGTGACTGAGCGAAAAGTACTATACTGTTTCCACGATCCCTGATGGGCCATAGGTCTCGTGTTCGATAGTTGCCAAGAACTATTCTCTCCTTGGTAAGAGGAGTTTACAGTGGCACTGTGAGCTAGCTGGTTTACAGGCGAACATACCCGGTGGGGGTGTCTGCTTTCAGTCTGGACACCAATCCCACAGTCATTGTTGTCTAAACGCGCAGATCCTATATAGGTTTATAGGAACTTCACGACATGGCGCCGCCAATGTTGGTTTGGTACTTATTTAAAGGTCAAATCTGAGTCGTTCAGTCATGCTATTCTCAGAGACCCCACTCACATTTTATACAGAGATGTCTGGAGTGGGAAGGTAACAATCTGCCACAGCTGAGTAGGCATATCCTATGTATTGGCTGTAGGTTCATTCAAGCTTGAAGGACAAACAGTTCCCTATTGTGCATAAAACCTTATCTAAGTTTCTTTGAAACCTTTTCAACAATGACTGAAGAAGAAGACGCTGCACCAGCACTACGTGCGAATGCAGTAGAGGAAAGAGAGCAGGAAGGTGAAATTAACATTTCAGAAAATGTCAGAACTGACCTTACTTTAAAATTAGCAGACTATGGAGTCACAGCTAAAGGTGGGACAGTAACTTTCATGATTGAGGCACACGAGTCATACAGAACAGAGGTATTCTATTCATGGGTTAAATTCCCACCAGTGGATGCACGCACAAATACATTTCATTGTTACACTGAAGATGAAACACCAATTGAATACTGTCTGTATGAGGACATTGAAATTCCGCTCACCTACCAGAAGCACATAAACTGGTATAAAGGCGCCCTTCGACATACAAAAGAAAAAGTGAGACTCAGTCCGCTCAAAAGAGATTGAGCAACTTGGCCAGTCCTAGCGGCTTACACACCACATCCAGACATTGACACAATGCCAGTAGCAGACTTACGTCCACTTCATAAAGAAATACTAAAACTTTACAGAAACCTGCCACAGTTCGTGATGAGAACACTCACACTTCAGCCAACAAGGGCTACACCTACAGGACAAATTCAGTGATCTACAACTAAAATAACTCCACAAATGCTACATGCAGTTATGGGTAAAATGCCCACTAGACGTGAGCAAATGCCAATCTGGATAGCTCAGAAAATAACATAGTTAAAGGCAGTGTTTCCACACACAAGCCCTCAAGAAAAACACAGAATGCTAACAATCCCAATGGGGATAGCTCTCCAGATAGAGGTTTGTACCTTTTGGGGTACAGTTTTCGCTGCCATATATACCAGAACTTATGGTATCCCTTCAATAGCAGTAATACCAGATGTATTGAGACAAATACAGAATGAGTATCGAGCTGAACCTGCTCTGAACTTAGGGATGAAATTGTTTGGAAAGTTTGCCCAGGTATCAACTATTATATTAGCAAACATAAAAGGGGAGGCAGCAGCAGTGGCAATACCCCAATGCCTAAGGGATTTCACTCCTTTACAACAGAAATGTGAATTACATAAAACTATCGAAGATACCTATGCCAAATTAGGCAGAGATAGTTTGGGAGCTAGAGCAACAAATCCTCAACTCATGGGTGGTCCTGAAAAAGAGAACACCAAGCAAGCGCCTGATTCTTCCAAGAAGTAATGGGATAATAATACAAAATAAAAGAATAGCGAAAATAGGTCACAATCCAGGGGTGGGTCTCCTACACAGGAGCCCTCCAAAAGGAGGTCCAACCTTAGGAATAGAGATAACATTAAAAAACCTGACAGGTATCAGGATACTGATACACATTCCTTTCAGTGTTCATCAAAAAACTCCGAGAGGGAAGGATGGTCAGAACACAGACAAGAAGAGTGTAAAAAGTCCAGAGACACGCAACGCGCTTCAGACTACACTCCCAAAAAAGAAGAGAAACCAAACTCAAAACCACAATTTAAAAAGTAGCAGGTCTTAAAGTTAGGCATGCCCAGAATTCTGAGGACTTCTGAACGGGGAATGGGCTCTGACGATGCTAGACAGCTCAGCAGAAGTAACAATAGCTCGCCAGAACCTGATGGAATTTCTGGTGACAGCGGAGTTGAATGAACATATCACAGTGGAGACACCTAACACAAGGGTAAGTGTCCTGCATAAGTTACATGAAATAACACTCCAAATGGAGGGGGATAAACCTAGAAAAATTAAAGGTCTCTTTTAGGAAAACCTGACTTATGGATATGACATCTTTGTGCCCTTGTGGCCTTGTGCCCAAAGGGAGAAACAGTAATTTTACTGGCTTTCTCCGACCTCATTCCAGTATATTTAAAACATTCATATGCGAAGGAGTGGGCGGTAGCACTTTCTCCAGCATTATATCGCAACCATGTTGGATGGGATGCTGAGTCACCCCACCATGTAATCCTGGTAAAAACTAATCCAACTCTACAGAGACAGTACCCAATAAAACAAGATGCAAAAAAGCAGGTCAGGGAGATCTTAGATAAACTTGAATACCGGGGTGTAATTGAAACTTGCACCTCTTCAATTAATAGTAATTTGTTTCCTGTAATGAAACCCGATAATTCATACAGTCTAGTTTTAAACTACAGACATCTGAACACATGCACTAAAACATTTGCAGTACAGAATGCACACAGTGCCGCATTAATGAATAACATTATGCGTAAAAAATACAAAGCAACATTAGATATCTCAAATGGATTTTTCTGCCAAAATAAAGCGCCTGAAAGCAGGTATTTGAAAGCATTCTCAGCGCTCAGTTCTCAGCGTCAATTCTGTTGACCCCTCAAGGGTATAGGAATAGCCCTGGGTTGTTCTCAGCTAGGGTAATAGAGTTACTTCAGAATTTGGATGAAGAGGCACTGTCCTATGTAGATGATATTTATCTGACGGATGATGATTTAATGGATCATTTGACCAAGGTGAGCAACATACATTTTGGGGTTTGTCTCTGAGGGCTAAAAATTTAATTTAAAAAATTGAAAATAACCCACCTCAATGTCCTATTTTTGGGATATGAGCTTTCAAGTGAAGGAAAAAGCCTGGCAGCTAACTTTTTAGAAATATGTGCGCTGCTCCAACCTCCTAAATTGTTGAAAAACTTACAATCCATGTTGGGATTCTTACATTTTGGCAGAACTTACAATTTAGATTACGCTGAAAAAGTGAAGCCTTTCTATGACTTAATAAGACCCTGATTTTTCTGTTAGGCATTGGACACAGGAACACATAGATATCCTTCGTTCCTTACAAGCTGACATGATAGCTTCAAAACACCTACACACATGTGTAAACACCACAAATTTGGTGCTCCGTGTTATAGTGGGTCAATCCGGGTATACTTACCTAACATTCAATCAAGGCGAAACAGTACCTATAGCATATAAATCACACTTGTACACAAACGCAGAAATGCGTTTTGCTTCCACAGAACAAATTCTGACAGCAGTACAGACTACTGTAGTGAGAGAAAGAGGACTGACTAAGGGGAAACGAATAATTGTCGTAACTCCGGTACCAGCCTTAGAGGCTGTCGCAAAAGCAAGCGTTCCAAACGTAAAGCTTTACATCCAAGATAGATACAATTGGCTAACTCTCTCATTGCAACAGATGTAGATTACAAATTTGACTCTACACTTAAAATTCAAGCATTCCTGCAATATGAACAAGAATATCCTCTCCCGAATGAAATAATGCCTCTAGATCAGTATGAATATGTTATTTACACTGACTTATCTGCTCAGCCGGACATAGGAAGTAAACAACAATACAGCGCTGCATTTGCGATTGAAGTTTCATATGCAGGAAGGCAAGTTCCTTCCTAGCAGTACGATGACACAATCTCTAGGTCACTGCACAGCACATCAGGCAGAATTAAAAGCCCTGTTACTGGCACTAATAAATACGGATTGTAAATTCCCCACATTGATTGTGTGAGATTAATTTTACTATGTTCAGTCATACAATGAATATCTTCATTACTGGGGTCAGAACAGGTTAAAAGACTCAAAAGGTTGCACAGTTAAGCATAAATTGCGGTGGGAACAGGTAGCTGAGTTGAAAAACGAACCACTGAGTGCTCATGTGATACACACGCTGAGTCATCAACGTGATGGCGTTCACGTTGAAGGGAATTCATTGGCTGATGAAGCCGCAAAAGGAGCAGTACTAACTGCTTCCGTAGCTGCAATCACTCGTTCTAGAATGAGAATAGATGGAAGCACAATGATAGCTGTCATTGCTTCACGCAAAAAACAGCACAGCCTTGCCGAATGTTTTTCTACTCAAGTACTCCTACAAGTTATATGCAAATAACATTCCGTATGGTCAAATTCCAGGAGAAGAGGATAGAGTAGTACCAAACATGGATCTCAGATTAGGCTTAATACTAGCTGCACACAAGGGTCTAAGTTCTGCACACACAGGGATTACCGCGACGGTTCCGTTACTGAAACAATGCTATTGGTGGCCAGGACTAACTAAACAGATAAAGAATTTTGTCTTAAAGTACGACATCTGTCAGCAGATGAAGGGTTCCACCGTGGCACGTCCAGCGCAGACACAATTACTAATATCAGATAGACCACTCGCTTGTGTCTATTAGGACCACTGCGGCACCCTACAATCAGATGGGGCTTACAAGTATATCTTGGTGGCAGTGGATTCATGCTCCAGATTCCTGTGGGTTTGGCCTCAGCGCTCGGCTGACACTCGAACTGTTATCAAAGATTTGCGAGTTTTCATAGGGACATACGCATTTGGCACATTACACTCTGACCATGGCCCCGCGTTTAGCTCTAGGGCTTACAAGGAAGCTATGGGAAATTTGGGTGTTGCACTGTCGTACTCCTCTCCGTACCATCCCGAGGGAAATTCGGTCATGGAGAGGAAAAACTGGGACTTAAAGCAATCTTTAACAGCAAGAATATTAGGTTTGGGGGATAGTTGGGTCAATCACTTATTTGGGGTCCAGCGGGCACTCAACAATATGCCAAAAAGTTCCCTAGGAGGTGTCACTCCTTACAAAGTCCTATTTGGGGCAAGAATGTGGGTACCTTATCTCGACTATGAAAGCACAGTGGTGGATGAAAAACGTTTTGACAACAATAAACGTTTGGCTGGATCTTAATGAATTCCGGGCATTACAAAGCAACGTGTAAGTAAAACGCACCGCCACTGGGGAAGTCAAGTCAGTCACGGCAAGACCTGCATGGATCCCAAAAGTCAGAGATCTGGTCAGAGAAAAGATTGTGGACAAGAAAGAGTTTGGGCCATCATACAGAAAGCCTGTACCTGTCCTGGCTGTCGAAGGAACAAGAACAGTACTTCTTCAGCCTCTTGCCAGCAAAAAAGAAAAGAGATTTGTCTCCGTCGATCTGATCAAACCACACTATGTGGCCGATACTGAGTAGTAGGCCTTGTGGGCTCCTGGGTATCCGACGCTCTCCTCTCACTACCATAAAGGAAGTTCAGACGGAAAGACTCATAATATTTGACGAGGCACCAATACAAATTAATGTACTTTC